>CM034300.1:37780117-37806689 GCA_019925795.1 Dendrobium chrysotoxum | reverse complement strand
GGTCCACGATGAGGATTTCTTCGTCCGATGCGCGCCGAGCGAGCATTGCCCGGGTTCAGTAGGCCGTGCTGGAGCGCCATGAGAAAAAAAGAGAACCCCGGTTTAAAAAGGGGGTGCAACACGAGGACTTCCCAGGAGGTCACCCATCCTAGTACTACTCTCGCCCAAGCGCGCTTAACTGCGGAGTTCCGATGGGATCCGGTGCACTGGTGCTGGTATGGTCGCACCCGTAATAATATGGTCTCAAAATATAATTAAGTAGACTCCGGCTGAACGGGGATTTGGGGGCGTCTTCATTCCGGCGGACCGTAGGGGACCGAAACGGCGCTGTTCGACTGCGCAAGCCCGTCCGATGGGCCTTTGGCACATCGGCGCCACCTCTGGCTCTGAAAAAGCATTCTGGAATGGGGTCATAATGCCGAAACGGAATCCTCGGCAGAAAGTTATCCCGATTCCCGCGCGGCCGAATCCTTGGACATGTCGTTCCCCTTCAGGGGTCCCACGATGAGGATTTCTTCGCCCGATGCGCGCCGAGCGAGCATTGCCTGGGTTTAGTAGGCCGTGCTGGAGCGCCATGAGAAAAAAAGAGAATCCCGGTTCAAAAAGGGGGTGCAACACGAGGACTTCCCAGGAGGTCACCCATCCTAGTACTACTCTCGCCCAAGCACGCTTAACTGTGGAGTTCTGATGGGATCCGGTGCACTGGTGCTGGTATGGTCGCACCCGTAATAATATGGTCTAAAAATATAATTAAGTAGACTCCGGCTGAACGGGGATTTGGGGGCGTCTTTATTCCGGCGGACCGTAGGGGACCGAAACGGCGCTGTTCGGCTGCGCAAGCCCGTCCGATGGGCCTTTTGCACATCGGCGCCACCTCCGGCTCTAAAAAAGCATTCCGGAATGGGGTCATAATGCCGAAACGGAATCCTCGGCAGAAAGTTATCGCGATTCCCGCGCGGCCGAATCCTTGGACATGCCGTTCCACTTCAGGGGTCCCACGATGAGGATTTCTTCGTCCGATGCGCGCCGAGCGAGCATTGCCCGGGTTCAGTAGGACGTGCTGGAGCGCCATGAGAAAAAAAGAGAACCCCGGTTTAAAAAGGGGGTGCAACACGAGGACTTCCCAGGAGTTCACCCATCCTAGTACTACTCTCGCCCAAGCGCGCTTAACTGCGGAGTTCTGATGGGATCCGGTGCACTGGTGCTGGTATGGTCGCACCCGTAATAATATGGTCTCAAAATATAATTAAGTAGACTCCGGCTGAACGGGGATTTGGGGGCGTCTTCATTCCGGCGGACCGTAGGGGACCGAAACGGCGCTGTTCGGCTGCGCAAGCCCGTCCGATGGGCCTTTGGCGCATCGGCGCCACCTCCGGCTCTGAAAAAGCATTCCGGAATGGGGTCATAATGCCGAAACGGAATCCTCAGCAGAAAGTTATCGCGATTCCCGCGCGGCCGAATCCTTGGACATGCCGTTCCCCTTCAGGGGTCCCACGATGAGGATTTCTTCGCCCGATGCGCGCCGGAGCGAGCATTGCCCGGGTTCAGTAGGCCGTGCTGGAGCGCCATGAGAAAAAAAGAGAACCCCGGTTTAAAAAGGGGGTGCAACACGAGGACTTCCCAGGAGGTCACCCATCCTAGTACTACTCTCGCCCAAGCACGCTTAACTGTGGAGTTCTGATGGGATCCGGTGCACTGGTGCTGGTATGGTCGCACCCGTAATAATATGGTCTAAAAATATAATTAAGTAGACTCCGGCTGAACGGGGATTTGGGGGCGTCTTTATTCCGGCGGACCGTAGGGGACCGAAACGGCGCTGTTCGGCTGCGCAATCCCGTCCGATGGGCCTTTGGCGCATCGGCGCCACCTCCGGCTCTGAAAAAGCATTCCGGAATGGGGTCATAATGCCGAAACGGAATCCTCGGCAGAAAGTTATCGCGATTCCCGCGCGGCCGAATCCTTGGACATGCCGTTCCCCTTCAGGGGTCCCACGATGAGGATTTCTTCGCCCAATGCGCGCCGAGCGAGCATTGCCGGGGTTCAGTAGGCCGTGTTGGAGCGCCATGAGAAAAAAAGAGAATCCCGGTTTAAAAAGGGGGTGCAACACGAGGACTTCCCAGGAGGTCACCCATCCTAGTACTACTCTCGCCCAAGCACGCTTAACTGCAGAGTTCTGATGGGATCCGGTGCACTGGTGCTGGTATGGTCGCACCCGTAATAATATGGTCTCAAAATATAATTAAGTAGACTCCGGCTGAACGGGGATTTGGGGGCGTCTTCATTCCGGCGGACCGTAGGGGACCGAAACGGCGCTGTTCGGCTGCGCAAGCCCGTCCGATGGGCCTTTGGCGCATCGGCGCCACCTCCGGCTCTGAAAAAGCATTCCGGAATGGGGTCATAATGCCGAAACGGAATCCTCAGCAGAAAGTTATCGCGATTCCCGCGCGGCCGAATCCTTGGACATGCCGTTCCCCTTCAGGGGTCCCACGATGAGGATTTCTTCGCCCGATGCGCGCGGAGCGAGCATTGCCCGGGTTCAGTAGGCCGTGCTGGAGCGCCATGAGAAAAAAAGAGAACCCCGGTTTAAAAAGGGGGTGCAACACGAGGACTTCCCAGGAGTTCACCCATCCTAGTACTACTCTCGCCCAAGCACGCTTAACTGCGGAGTTCTGATGGGATCCGGTGCACTGGTGCTGGTATGGTCGCACCCGTAATAATATGGTCTAAAAATATAATTAAGTAGACTCCGGCTAAACGGGGATTTGGGGGCGTCTTCATTCCGGCGGACCGTTGGGGACCGAAACTGCGTTGTTCGGCTGCGCAAGCCCGTCCGATGGGGCTTTAGCACATCGGCGCCACCTCCGGCTCTGAAAAAGCATTCCGGAATGGGGTCATAATGCCGAAACGGAATCCTCGGCAGAAAGTTATCGTGATTCCCGCGCGGCCGAATCCTTGGACATGCCGTTCCCCTTCAGGGGTCCCACGATGAGGATTTCTTCGCCCGATGCGCGCCGAGCGAGCATTGCCGGGGTTCAGTAGGCCGTGTTGGAGCGCCATGAGAAAAAAAGAGAATCCCGGTTTAAAAAGGGGGTGCAACACGAGGACTTCCCAGGAGGTCAAAATATAATTAAGTAGACTCCGGCTGAACGGGGATTTGGGGGCGTCTTCATTCCGGCGGACCGTAGGGGACCGAAACGGCGCTGTTCGGCTGCGCAAGCCCGTCCGATGGGCCTTTGGCGCATCGGCGCCACCTCCGGCTCTGAAAAAGCATTCCGGAATGGGGTCATAATGCCGAAACGTAATCCTCAGCAGAAAGTTATCGCGATTCCCGCCCGGCCGAATCCTTGGACATGTCGTTCCACTTCATGGGTCCCGCGATGAGGATTTCTTCGCCCGATGCGCGCCGAGCGAGCATTGCCCGGGTTCAGTAGGCCGTGCTGGAGCGCCATGTGAAAAAAAGAGAACCCCGGTTTAAAAAGGGGGTGTAACACGAGGACTTCCCAGGAGGTCACCCATCCTAGTACTACTCTCGCCCAAGCACGCTTAACTGCGGAGTTCCGATGGGATCCGGTGCACTGGTGCTGGTATGGTCGCACTCGTAGTAATATGGTCTCAAAATATAATTAAGTAGACTCCGGCTAAAAGGGGATTTGGGGACGTCTTCATTCCGGCGGACCGTTGGGGACCGAAACGGCGCTGTTCGGCTGCGCAAGCCCGTCCGATGGGGCTTTAGCACATCGGCGCCACCTCCGGCTCTGAAAAAGCATTCTGGAATGGGGTCATAATGCCGAAACGGAATCCTCGGCAGAAAGTTATCGTGATTCCCGCGCGGCCGAATCCTTGGACATGCCGTTCCACTTCAGGGGTCCCACGATGAGGATTTCTTCGCCCGATGCGCGCCGAGCGAGCATTGCCGGGGTTCAGTAGGCCGTGCTGGAGCGCCATGAGAAAAAAAGAGAATCCCGGTTCAAAAAGGGGGTGCAACACGAGGACTTCCCAGGAGGTCACCCATCCTAGTACTACTCTCGCTCAAGCACGCTTAACTGCGGAGTTCTGATGGGATCCGGTGCACTGGTGCTGGTATGGTCGCACCCGTAATAATATGGTCTAAAAATATAATTAAGTAGACTCCGGCTGAACGGGGATTTGGGGGCGTCTTCATTCCGGCGGACCGTAGGGGACCGAAACGGCGCTGTTCGGCTGCGCAAGCCCGTCCGATGGGCCTTTGGCACATCGGCGCCACCTCCGGCTCTGAAAAAGCATTCCGGAATGGGGTCATAATGCCGAAACGGAATCCTCAGCAGAAAGTTATCGCGATTCCCGCGCGGCCGAATCCTTGGACATGCCGTTCCACTTCAGGGGTCCCACGATGAGGATTTCTTCGTCCGATGCGCGCCGAGCGAGCATTGCCCGGGTTCAGTAGGCCGTGCTGGAGCGCCATGAGAAAAAAAGAGAACCCCGGTTTAAAAAGGGGGTGCAACACGAGGACTTCCCAGGAGGTCACCCATCCTAGTACTACTCTCGCCCAAGCACGCTTAACTGCAGAGTTCTGATGGGATCCGGTGCACTGGTGCTGGTATGGTCGCACCCGTAATAATATGGTCTAAAAATATAATTAAGTAGACTCCGGCTAAACGGGGATTTGGGGGCGTCTTCATTCCGGCGGACCGTAGGGGACCGAAACGGCGCTGTTCGGCTGCGCAAGCCCGTCCGATGGGCCTTTGGCACATCGGCGCCACCTCCGGCTCTGAAAAAGCATTCCGGAATGGGGTCATAATGCCGAAACGGAATCCTCAGCAGAAAGTTATCGCGATTCCCGCGCGGCCGAATCCTTGGACATGCCGTTCCACTTCAGGGGTCCCACGATGAGGATTTCTTCGTCCGATGCGCGCCGAGCGAGCATTGCCCGGGTTCAGTAGGCCGTGCTGGAGCGCCATGAGAAAAAAAGAGAACCCCGGTTTAAAAAGGGGGTGCAACACGAGGACTTCCCAGGAGGTCACCCATCCTAGTACTACTCTCGCCCAAGCACGCTTAACTGCAGAGTTCTGATGGGATCCGGTGCACTGGTGCTGGTATGGTCGCACCCGTAATAATATGGTCTAAAAATATAATTAAGTAGACTCCGGCTAAAAGGGGATTTGGGGACGTCTTCATTCCGGCGGACCGTTGGGGACCGAAACGGCGCTGTTCGGCTGCGCAAGCCCGTCCGATGGGGCTTTAGCACATCGGCGCCACCTCCGGCTCTGAAAAAGCATTCTGGAATGGGGTCATAATGCCGAAACGGAATCCTCGGCAGAAAGTTATCGTGATTCCCGCGCGGCCGAATCCTTGGACATGCCGTTCCACTTCAGGGGTCCCACGATGAGGATTTCTTCGCCCGATGCGCGCCGAGCGAGCATTGCCGGGGTTCAGTAGGCCGTGCTGGAGCGCCATGAGAAAAAAAGAGAATCCCGGTTAAAAAAGGGGGTGCAACACGAGGACTTCCCAGGAGGTCACCCATCCTAGTACTACTCTCGCTCAAGCACGCTTAACTGCGGAGTTCTGATGGGATCCGGTGCACTGGTGCTGGTATGGTCGCACCCGTAATAATATGGTCTAAAAATATAATTAAGTAGACTCCGGCTGAACGGGGATTTGGGGGCGTCTTCATTCCGGCGGACCGTAGGGGACCGAAACGGCGCTGTTCGGCTGCGCAAGCCCGTCCGATGGGCCTTTGGCACATCGGTGCCACCTCCGGCTCTGAAAAAGCATTCCGGAATGGGGTCATAATGCCGAAACGGAATCCTCGGCAGAAAGTTATCGCGATTCCCGCGCGGCCGAATCCTTGGACATGTCGTTCCCCTTCAGGGGTCCCACGATGAGGATTTCTTCGCCCGATGCGCGCCGAGCGAGCATTGCCCGGGTTCAGTAGGCCGTGCTGGAGCGCCATGAGAAAAAAAGAGAACCCCGGTTTAAAAAGGGGGGGGCAACACGAGGACTTCCCAGGAGTTCACCCATCCTAGTACTACTCTCGCCTAAGCACGCTTAACTGCGGAGTTCTGATGGGATCCGGTGCACTGGTGCTGGTATGGTCGCACCCGTAATAATATGGTCTAAAAATATAATTAAGTAGACTCCGGCTGAACGGGGATTTGGGGGCGTCTTCATTCCGGCGGACCGTAGGGGACCGAAACGGCGCTGTTCGGCTGCGCAAGCCCGTCCGATGGGCCTTTGGCACATCGGCGCCACCTCCGGCTCTGAAAAAGCATTCCGGAATGGGGTCATAATGCCGAAACGGAATCCTCAGCAGAAAGTTATCGCGATTCCCGCGCGGCCGAATCCTTGGACATGCCGTTCCACTTCAGGGGTCCCACGATGAGGATTTCTTCGTCCGATGCGCGCCGAGCGAGCATTGCCCGGGTTCAGTAGGCCGTGCTGGAGCGCCATGAGAAAAAAAGAGAACCCCGGTTTAAAAAGGGGGTGCAACACGAGGACTTCCCAGGAGGTCACCCATCCTAGTACTACTCTCGCCCAAGCACGCTTAACTGCAGAGTTCTGATGGGATCCGGTGCACTGGTGCTGGTATGGTCGCACCCGTAATAATATGGTCTAAAAATATAATTAAGTAGACTCCGGCTAAAAGGGGATTTGGGGACGTCTTCATTCCGGCGGACCGTTGGGGACCGAAACGGCGCTGTTCGGCTGCGCAAGCCCGTCCGATGGGGCTTTAGCACATCGGCGCCACCTCCGGCTCTGAAAAAGCATTCTGGAATGGGGTCATAATGCCGAAACGGAATCCTCGGCAGAAAGTTATCGTGATTCCCGCGCGGCCGAATCCTTGGACATGCCGTTCCACTTCAGGGGTCCCACGATGAGGATTTCTTCGCCCGATGCGCGCCGAGCGAGCATTGCCGGGGTTCAGTAGGCCGTGCTGGAGCGCCATGAGAAAAAAAGAGAATCCCGGTTCAAAAAGGGGGTGCAACACGAGGACTTCCCAGGAGGTCACCCATCCTAGTACTACTCTCGCTCAAGCACGCTTAACTGCGGAGTTCTGATGGGATCCGGTGCACTGGTGCTGGTATGGTCGCACCCGTAATAATATGGTCTAAAAATATAATTAAGTAGACTCCGACTGAACGGGGATTTGGGGGCGTCTTCATTCCGGCGGACCGTAGGGGACCGAAACGGCGCTGTTCGGCTGCGCAAGCCCGTCCGATGGGCCTTTGGCACATCGGCGCCACCTCCGGCTCTGAAAAAGCATTCCGGAATGGGGTCATAATGCCGAAACGGAATCCTCAGCAGAAAGTTATCGCGATTCCCGCGCGGCCGAATCCTTGGACATGCCGTTCCACTTCAGGGGTCCCACGATGAGGATTTCTTCGTCCGATGCGCGCCGAGCGAGCATTGCCCGGGTTCAGTAGGCCGTGCTGGAGCGCCATGAGAAAAAAAGAGAACCCCGGTTTAAAAAGGGGGTGCAACACGAGGACTTCCCAGGAGGTCACCCATCCTAGTACTACTCTCGCCCAAGCACGCTTAACTGCAGAGTTCTGATGGGATCCGGTGCACTGGTGCTGGTATGGTCGCACCCGTAATAATATGGTCTAAAAATATAATTAAGTAGACTCCGGCTAAAAGGGGATTTGGGGACGTCTTCATTCCGGCGGACCGTTGGGGACCGAAACGGCGCTGTTCGGCTGCGCAAGCCCGTCCGATGGGGCTTTAGCACATCGGCGCCACCTCCGGCTCTGAAAAAGCATTCTGGAATGGGGTCATAATGCCGAAACGGAATCCTCGGCAGAAAGTTATCGTGATTCCCGCGCGGCCGAATCCTTGGACATGCCGTTCCACTTCAGGGGTCCCACGATGAGGATTTCTTCGCCCGATGCGCGCCGAGCGAGCATTGCAGGGGTTCAGTAGGCCGTGCTGGAGCGCCATGAGAAAAAAAGAGAATCCCGGTTCAAAAAGGGGGTGCAACACGAGGACTTCCCAGGAGGTCACCCATCCTAGTACTACTCTCGCTCAAGCACGCTTAACTGCAGAGTTCTGATGGGATCCGGTGCACTGGTGCTGGTATGGTCGCACCCGTAATAATATGGTCTAAAAATATAATTAAGTAGACTCCGACTGAACGGGGATTTGGGGGCGTCTTCATTCCGGCGGACCGTAGGGGACCGAAACGGCGCTGTTCGGCTGCGCAAGCCCGTCCGATGGGCCTTTGGCACATCGGCGCCACCTCCGGCTCTGAAAAAGCATTCCGGAATGGGGTCATAATGCCGAAACGGAATCCTCAGCAGAAAGTTATCGCGATTCCCGCGCGGCCGAATCCTTGGACATGCCGTTCCACTTCAGGGGTCCCACGATGAGGATTTCTTCGTCCGATGCGCGCCGAGCGAGCATTGCCCGGGTTCAGTAGGCCGTGCTGGAGCGCCATGAGAAAAAAAGAGAACCCCGGTTTAAAAAGGGGGTGCAACACGAGGACTTCCCAGGAGGTCACCCATCCTAGTACTACTCTCGCCCAAGCACGCTTAACTGCAGAGTTCTGATGGGATCCGGTGCACTGGTGCTGGTATGGTCGCACCCGTAATAATATGGTCTAAAAATATAATTAAGTAGACTCCGGCTAAAAGGGGATTTGGGGACGTCTTCATTCCGGCGGACCGTTGGGGACCGAAACGGCGCTGTTCGGCTGCGCAAGCCCGTCCGATGGGGCTTTAGCACATCGGCGCCACCTCCGGCTCTGAAAAAGCATTCTGGAATGGGGTCTGTTGACCCTGTTTCTCCCTAGACCTAGGTCAAAGGGTTGACCTGGTCAAATTTAACCAGGCTAGACCCCAGGACCCATCCCAATGGGTTCAGGGAGTCAAACCAAGTCTGCTGAGCCCAGACCCAGGCCCTGGGTCAACCTGGTTGACCAAGTCAACCCAGGTTGACCCATTAGGCCCATGTGGGTCTAAAGCTAGTTCAAATCAAATCCAAACTCAATCTAGGGCTCTCCAAGCCCTATTCTCTCCTCCACTGGATTCAGTGGGTCAGGCTTGACCCATTGGGCCCAAGTCTTGGTCCTGGGTCAACCTGGTTGACCAGGTCAACCCAGGTTGACCCATTAGGCCCATATGGGCCTAAATCAAATCCTAGTCCACTCATATCCATGCTAGGACCCTCCTTAGCATCCCTTGGACCCATTTGACTAGGTTGACCAAGTCAATGGTTGACCTAGTCAACCCAAGTCCTAAATGGGTCAAATTGACCTATTTGGGTCAATTTGAACCCATTAAAGGCTTTAACACCCTCCCTATTGAGTCTCAACCCAAGCCACGGCTTAATCAACCCCACCTCCTCCTAATCAAGCCCTAGATGAGATCTAGGCCGTCCATAGATGGTCCAAGAGTATAAATAGGGATATTAGGGTTGATTTTAGGGACTTTTTTGATCCCTCTCTCTCCCCAAGGACCCTCAGCCCGAGGTATTTGGTGAGAGAGCTCCTATAATCTCCCCCCACCCTTCCCTACTCGAATCCCGACGGTCCACGCTCGCCGGCGGCGAGATTCCGGCGACCCGAAGCTTGGGACGTCCAAGGCTTCGATCCGGCCAATCCGTAGCTCGTTTGATCGCGACTTCAACTAGGAAATCATACGAGGACAATCTACAAGTGCAACCGAGCCAAAATTTCCCTAATCCCACGGTGAAATTTCTTTAAAACCCTTAACCTAGGTCTAAACACTTAGAGTTAATTAACGTTTCGCACAGATCATTTTAAGCCAAGCCAGTTATCCCACATGATTTCTGTTCGTGTATAGACTCTAGGTTTAAAATTTTGTTTGATTTCATCCATCCGATCGAGAGAACGGACTGAAATGGTGGATTAGGGTTCGGGTTCGCCGCCCCGTTCGCCTGAGTCGATCTCGACCGTTGATCCTGTGATTGACGGTCGAGATCTGACCGTTCCGCGGTCTGGAGCGACCGCGGATCCTCTCCCGCTGTTCCGCCTGCGATCCGGCTCGATCTGAGCCGTTGATTCGAAATGGCGGACGATCCGACGGCCGGCAGACCGCGCTGACGCGGCAAGTGAAGCCGCGTTATCCGCGGCCTGATTGCCGCATGATTGCGGCAATCATTGGCGGCGGCGCAATGATTGCGCCGCCTGCCAATGATTGGCCCGCGTCCGCGGACCCAATCCGAGCCCGCCACGTGGCATCCCGAGAGCCGCCGCCGCCTTTTCTTTTTTTAAATTTTTTTTTTATATATATTTTAATAAAATAATAATAATAATAATATTATTATTATTATTATTTTAATTAGTTTTTTTTAAAAAATAATATTAGATTATATTATTTATATTATTAATATTAATAAAATTATTATTATTATTTCTGTTATTATAATAATAATATTATTATTATTATTATATTATTATTATTATTATTATTTTAATTATTTTAATTGTTAATTATCATTATTATTATATTATTATTATTATTATTATTATTATTTTAATTATTTTAATTATTCTTATTATTATTATTATTATTATTATTGTTATTATTATTATTATTATTATTATTAACTATTTTAATTATTTTAATTATTATCATTATTATTATTTTTTTAATTATTTTAATTATGTTAATTATAATTATTATTATTATTATTAGTTAAGATTCATTTCTAAATCATTTTTAATATCTTTATTATTATTATTATATTTATTATCATTATTAATATTACTATAATATTAATATTATAATTAATAATATTATTATTTTAATAATATTATTATTATGATTAATACTTTTTATTATTTTAATATTAATTACTATTGTTATTAGTATTATTATAATATAAATATTTTAATTAATAATATTATTGTTTTAATAATAATATTATTATTATTAATATTTTTATTATTATAATATTAATTATTATTATTATTAGTATTTTTATAATATTAATATTATAATTAATAATATTATTATTTTAATAATATTATTATTATTTTAATAATATTATTATTATTATGATTAATATTTTTATTTTTATAATATTAATTATTATTATTGTTATTATTATAATATTAATATTATAATTAATAATAATATTATTTTAATAATATTATTATTATCTTGATATTTATATTATCATAATATTAGTATTTGTTATTATTAATATTATTATAATATTAATATTGTTAATTAATAATATTATTATTATCTTTAATAATAGTATTATTATGTTAATATTAATATAATATTAATATTTATTATTTTATATTATTATATTATTTTGATTATTATTATTTAAATTTATTTTAAAATCCAGATATTATTATATCTGATCTATTTTAAAATTATTAATTATTTTTAAATATTAATTATTTTAAAATTACTTCAAAATTACCTTTAAACCTATTAAAACTTCAAAAATTCATAACTTTCTCGTTTTAAATCGGATTTTGACGCACAATACCTTAAACTTTTCAGAAAAATATGAATTTTAATTTAAAAATTATTCCCTGTATGTGATTCTGTCATTTCTGGATGTTTTCTGTATTCCTATGTTATTTAATTATTTAAATATTATTTAATTAATATAAATAATTATTTTAATAATAAAAATTATTTTAAAACCCCCTCGGTGGCTGGTAGACCTCCCATGCTTATGAATTGAAGTATTTTCAATCATCTTATTTTTAAACTTACATTATTACTATTTATAATATTTATGTATTTTAAAGATAATTTTAAAATTACATATTATTTAAATCCCCCAATTTTGGGAGGTCCACCCCTTATGAAATCTTAAACCTAGGCTATGTATATGAAGAGCAATTCGTGTGGGAGAAGGATTAGTGAATGATTGTGTCCCAATCATTCACTAATCACTTCATTAGGCTTCTTTACTTAGTATTTTCATAGTCCTTGCATGTGTAGGTTGCACAAGCACTTAGCCTAGGCTCTCCTAGATCTAAGGACATGGCTTGGTGTGTTTATATTTGCTGCATTTACCCTCTGTATTATGCCTAAGGGTTAGTTACTTCATTTCACTCCTATATAACGTAGTGACACCCTAAGGACAACAATTAAGGACCCGTCTAGCAAACTTAGAAAAATTCCAGGAATTAGGGTAGAACCCTGAATAGCTTGAAATTTGAAACACTTAAACATAGTGACATCTGGGACCCTCTAGAATTTTCTAGGAATTTTCTGGACTCTTTAAAACACTTAATTAGCAAACCCTAATCTACCCGTTAATTAAGCCTTAGAAACTTCAGTAAAATCTAATAAATCCATTTTAAATCAGAAAAATACCCATAATACCTCAAACTCTCCAGAATTCAGTCCCCAACCTTAAATAATTAGGGCCCCTTAATTGGACCTTAATCTGGACTTTAATTCAACCTTAATCAAAAATCACCTTTTTGCCTTAATTAAATCATTAAAAATTATTAAAATCCCAAATTTTCCCCAAACACTTGGGAACACCTTCTTAGGTCATTTCTGATCTTTGGGGGTGATTCCAATCAGTTTGGAGCTGATTTGGGCCAAAACCCCCAAAATACCCCTAACTAGGCAATTTCGATAATTCCTTTAATTGCCCCAACTTCTAAAAATCATAACTAATTATAGAAAATTCCAAAATGGGCAAACTAAAAGGCACCTAACTCTAATTAAGGTCTAGTATTTATTAAAAATCTCAGGTGGCCAGAAATCAGCTTAAATTTAAAAGTCAACTTTTCGGTCAGCCGTAGCCTACAGTCTAGGGCCCGAAACTTCTAAAATTCATAACTTTGCGTAGGAAACTCCAAATCCAGCAAACTCAAAGGCATTCAACTCACATTAGGGTCTAGTATTCATTAAAAATATTAAGATTCCAGAAACCAACCAAAATCAAAAGGTCAACATTCCAGTCAAACTTAGTTCAAAACAAGATCAAAACTTCAGAAATTCATAACTTTGGATAGAAGAATCCAAATCGGGCATGCTAACTGTCTAACTGATCAGGTTAAGGTCTAGTATTTTATAAAAATATTAGCTGGTCATAAAAACCCTTTAATCAAAAAGTCAATTTTGGACCCCCTTTTACTTAGTGTATAGGTGGACCCCGAACCCCCTAAAACTCACTAATGCAATTTAAACGTCAAATATTATTACCCTAAGAACTAAAATCGATCCACACATTAAATCAACTAAGATAAATCTCAATTTACTAATATTTAGACTTTAAATAAAACTTCCCTTTTCAGACCTATAACCAACTTTGACAGCAGGTAACTGTAACTAACTACCCAGCCTAGGATCTACCTCAGCTACACAGCTTTTCACACACATCTAGATGGTTTGTTAGGGCACCACTTCTAGACCTAGGCTAGGCCGGTGTTTACTTTTCTGTTGTATGCCGAGATTTTTGAGATTTCACTGCATGTCGTGATTGAGATGATGCTGGTGTGTTTGTTTACTTTTACTGCACTCTGGGAATTGATGTGATTGCACGATAGACTACCCATAGGTTAGGATCGAGGTTGATACTAACAATGTCTTCTGCAGGTGGCCATGCTCATGCAGCGTTAAATAAAAAGGGGGGCAATAATCATGATTTAAAAATTAATGCTGTTTTATGCAGGTGCTTCAGAAATTGCTCAGCCCCCCTAAATAAATGAGGGCTAAAATAATGAATCATTATAAATTGCTACAGGTGCTCCAGAGCTTGCTTAGCCCTCAAAATAATTAAGAGCATGGCCAGTGTGGCTGTGATGAGTATTTTACTTTCCCTATAATTGCTTGTGATATACTAAACTGCTTGGGATGATTTTTAGGATAACCTTGCAGGAGCGTCTAGGATTTATTGCTTTCATTTAATATAATTGAGTGTAATATTGGTATAGAGTTGTGAAAGTTTATTTCGAGTGGGGATACAAGGATCCAAAGGTTGGATGCCCAAAGAGAAAAGGACACCCAATATGAGGATAGTCCTTTTCTATTTGAGAATTCAAATTTGGATCATTCTACTACCCGAGGAGTCCAAGGATGCTGAGATCCAAGGAGCCCAAGGAAGCTGAGATCCAAAGATTCCAACAAAACTAAGATCCGAGGAGTCCAAGGAACAGAAGATCAAGAAGATGAAGACCAAGTGTATCCCACTCAAAATAACTTGCGTCAGTCTTAGGATTAGAAATCCGGGTTGTTGGTAGTGGTGCCCGGCCACTTTAATTTTCTACAGACCCTGGGTTGTAATTAAGGGCAGTTGGCCTATGGACATTTATTAATTTGTTTGGATAATTTTGATGTGTTTTATGATTGTGTGCCTCTAGGATTATTTGCTTTTCATAGTTTATTGGCGATCTGCATGCCGCTTTTGTTTTAGCCTGGATTTCGTTAAGCTCTCTAAGGACTAAAACCTTTTCTACTCGCAACTAATATTTAAAATTGTAAGTTTTAAGCAATTTAGAAACTTAACGACCTAGGGAATTGCCGGAATCGTCCGGGGTCGCATGCATATCGTTGCATTTCTCTCTTTCCTTCTATAAGACACTTCCCCGCCCGTGGGTAGAGTCCGGATAATCTGACCTATGAGGATGAGGTGCCGGACCTGGGGAAGCCCAGTCTAATTCTCAAAAATTATTTTTATAAGCCTTTTTAAAGTTCTATGCATACCTGATTCGGATACTTTAACTAGCATGCATTGCATTAGAAACTAACTAAATCAAAATTTTAATTACATTAGCTCTAGAAGCATTCACCCAACATCAGTCCGGGGCCAATTAGGAAATCCTCTAGATGTCGGCCCTATCTCCGAGAACTATAACCCACCTACCCATCCTTCATAAATGACTGGACAGCATGGTTTTAAAGCGATTAGGTGGTTAGCTGGCTCCCCCTTCCAGGCCGGGGTAAGTCCAGGTTTTGCATTGCATTAGTTAGGACACGGGTGTTAGTGTTGCGTAGAACACTAAACCCATTAGATTTAGGATTCGAGGCTACTATTGTTTCGTAGTACGCCTCATCAGTAGGTAGGTCTTCTGTCTTCCAGAGACCCTAAACCCTACATATCTGCGTCACACGGATGACGTCACCTCCATCCTTCCCTCCTGCATGTTTCGAGTGCATGATTCATTTAGTTTTCTCCAGTTTCTTCTCGCTACCTTAGTCCCTCCGAGTGCTGATGTGAGCCGTGCATGCTGACTAAGCCTAGTTGAACCTCTCTTTCCCTTCGAGTAGGACTTCCAAGTCTTCCCCTTATGTGCCAATCCCAATTCAGAAAGTATAATATAGAATCCTTAATCGAGAGTATTCTCAGGCTCCGGCTTGAGATGTAATTAACCACGGGGGCTTGCGCCCGTGGGAAACCGTATCCCACTCTCAAATAAACCCCATTCGAGCTAATGTATCGGGTGGGGGAAACCCGTTGTGATTAGATCGTATATATTGTTATCCATCGGGGTGTGCTGGTGAGAGCCACTACCCTCAATGGTTAATCATATGCATGATCGAATCTGCCCTTCCATTGGCCAGATACTGTCTCCCCTCTCGGGGCGACGGTATTTGTTGAGTCCTTTCGGAGGTCCACAGGTTTCTGGCGACCACGGTGGGACAGGTTTCTCTCTCCATCTTTGGATTCTATATTATTCTCTCTTGTGTGTACTCCGGGATTGGTACTCCTTAGATTAGGTCCGTCCCACTCTTAGTTAGGGTCCTTCATTAGTTAGGATCGTCCTTCTTTTTCTTAGTTAGGGTTCCCCCCCCCTAGCTAGGTTTCTTTCTTTCCGTTCTTCTTAGTTAGGGTTTCCCCCTAGCTAAGCTTCCTTTCCTTCTGACCTTCTAGGTCATTCCGTTCCCTATCTATCATTCATCTTCTCGTTATTTCTTACTAATCATTTTAAGTTTCTTTTCTTCTTTTTGGCAGACAGTGCCATGGCTTCCTTCGTGCCTTCCGTTACTTTCAGTTTTGGTTCTGACGCGCGGGTGACACTTCCTGAGTCCCTGCTAGCCAGTCCTCCCGCTGGAGGAATCACTTTTGGTTCCTTCACTGACTCGGCCTTCGTCACTCTTGGCGGGCCGACCCCTGCTGAGGCTGCTGCCTACTCTCCTCCCCAGAGGAGGGCTCGCGCAGCCATGCGACCTTTTGGACGTCCAGTTGCTCGGCGGACAGCCCGGGCACCTGCTCGTCCTACTCCTGTTCGTGTGCAGCCGGCACACCCTGTGGTTAGGCAGCCAGTGCCTAGACCACTCCCTGTTCAGCCCACTCGTCCAGCGGTTAGGCGACCAGTGCCTATCGCACCTGTTGTTCAGGCTGCCCCGGCCCCTCAGCGCCGGCAGGCAGTAGTTACCCCTGTTGTTACTCCGGCAGAGGTAGCTCGTGTTCGGGTTCCCCCTCCTTCTTCCTCCAGGAAGAGGGGTGCCCAGACCGAGGCTCCTTCGCCTTCCTCCCGTCGGGTTTCAGCTTTCGCTCGACTGTCTCACCCAGAGACCCTCGTGCAGACCCCGACACTTCCCGTACTTCCTGTTCCCCCTGCCACTCAGGTGGTGGGTTCAGATGTTGCTTCGTCTTCCGCCTCCGGCCTTGGGAGAAGGGCCCGGAGGAATAGAAACCGTAGACTTCGGTTGGCTGCATCCGAGGCAGACAGACAGCGGATGGCAGATTCATTGGCTCACCAGGAGCCAGTTCAGAGGAGAGTGGTCCCTAGGCAGCGGGCACCACGACCAGTTGCAGTTTTCCCTACCCCGGACGTTACAGTTGCCCCTGAGATAGCAGCGGTTCAGGGAGGACGCTTCTCCCCACTGACACACAGTGGTGATGAGGAGGACGTTGCTCGCATTGCGGCGGCCCCTCCTGTCGCTACTACTTTACCACGCGCTAGGGTCCCCAGGGATGATGCTGCTCGAACCCTCTCTCAGAGGATTCGGAGTATTATCCGCTTAGCGCGGGGTCGAGGCCCTGTCAGTCGAGAGAGGTTACTCCACCAGATTTCTCAGGCGTCCGTTCAGTTGCAGAGACAGACTGCTAGACAGAGGTACAGGTGGCAGAGAGGACAGCCACCCAGGCAGCCTGTTAGTTCAGTTCCGTTGGTGAGACCACAGACAGTTACTCCGGTTGTTGGACGACGCCCACGTCGTCGTGGACAGAGGCAGCAGTTGGAGCCTCCCAGACCCCAGCTCCCTTCAGTTGTAGTAGCCCCGCAGCAGTCAGTTGCCCCTACTGGGTCCCGTCGCAGCAGATGGGTGTGGAGACGACGACAGGCAGAGTCCCCTGTCGATACAGTACAGCCAGTTCAGGCAGTTGAGCAGTTAGAGGCAGTTGTTCCTTCCGGATCAGAGGCAGTTCCGATGGTCTGTGATGCAGCAACGGACGATGATGTTGCAGTTTCTCCTAGTGGTTCACCGGTTCGGGCAGAGCCAGCCCTTAGCCCTTACGAGACTTCTTCCCCTTTGAGTCCGTATGCAGAGGACTTCCATCAGACCCTCTACGAGGATGAGGCACTTGAGGATGATTTACTCGAGGAGGAATCAGATGGAGACATACCGGTACACAGAGTGTGTGTGGTTACTAGACGGGGCCACTCAGACGAGCAGATAGAGGCAGATGATGATGATGAGCAGGGAGAAGCTGAGGTAGGAGGATCTCCCCGGTCAGTTGAGACAGATGCCACAGTACTACAGTTACAGACTCAGATGGCAGAGATGGCCAGGGCCATGGCAGCGATGACAGCTCAGTTGACAGCTTTGGGGGCAATGCCCCAGATGACGGGCGTAGGCACTCCTGCTACGTCCAGGGACGAGCCAGCAGCACCACCTGTAGTCGCACCAGGTCCTGTGGGAGTAGACAGGGCCCAGAGAGCAGTTCCAGTGGCACCGACAGCAGTTGCTTTTACTACCCCAGTCCAGAGTCAGTCAGTTCAGTTGTCAGCCGGACAGATTCAGGATCTGATTGCCCAGAAGGTCGAGCAGGCCATTTCCTCCAGGAAGTCTGGAGAGGTAGTTAGCAGGGGGCGTCCTTACCCAGTAGAGTACGAGCACGAGCCCTACCCCCCTGGTTTTGTCCCTCCTAGGTTCAGAGTCTTTGATGGGTTTGGGAACCCGAGGCAGCACGTGGCCCAGTACCGAGCCATCTGTTGCAACATAGGAGGGAACGATGCACTGATGTTGAGACTCTTTGTCAGCAGTTTAGTTGGGGTGGCCTTTGCTTGGTACGCCGACCTCCCCAACGATTCAGTACGCACCTTTGCAGAGTTGGAGCAGTTGTTTGTTCAGAGGTTTGTCAGTGCAGAGCACCGAGTTACAGTTGGAGAGCTAGTTGTGACTAGACAGCGGCCCCGAGAGCCTCTCCCAGATTACATAGTCAGATGGAGGAACCTCAGCCTACAGTGTGAGCCCCAGTTACAGGAGCAGCATGCAGTAGAAATTTTATTGAAGAATATAGATGGTCCGATAGCACCTTATCTGAAGGGTTTCAGCATCAGAACCTTTCAGAAGTTGTTGACAAAGGTGATCAGTTTGCAGGACAGCATACCCGATGCAGTCCCTCCTAAGGTTGAGAGTCAACCTTCACGTAGACCTCAGCGGCAGGAGTCATCAGGAGCACCTCCACCTAGGAGAGGAGAGGTACACAGTACTTATGGGCCATCAGATAAGGGCAAGAAGCCCTTAGTCAGTTCAGCACCACCTCAGCAGTCTCACACACCGGGCCAGTCAGCAGTGCAGTCTAGACCCTCCCGTAGGACCCCAGAGAGTCAGCAGTACCTACGGGAGAAGCTTAGTAAGGAATATCCCTTTAAAAGGGAAAGTGTGATGAAGATCTTCAAGTTCCTTACTAAGAGAAACATCTTAACATTCCCGAACAACAATAGAGTGGAAGAGGAAGGGCAGACGGAACACCCACTCTATTGTCCATTTCACAGACATATCGGGCATGTTATAGAAGACTGCTATGTGTTCAAGGACAGAGTTGAGAAGCTCATGGCTAGTGGGCAGATCCACCTACAGGACAGCGACCTGGTTCAGCCCAAGGGCAAGACACCTCAGACAGTTCAGATGATCTCGGGCTCCAGTAGTTGTAGTGACAGCCAGAGTGGCAGACAGAGCAGTCGTAGCAGATCACCCAGAGGTTCTGAGGGGGAGTGGCAGTTAGCACTCTCTCGGAAGACGAGGCAGATGATCCGGCAGACAGTTCAGAGTTCAGAGGCAGTTGAGAGGAGGCCTACCCAGGCCAAATCGACAGTTGCCAGCCCAGTTTCTTCGCCAGCACCTTTTTCTTCTCCTGTTGTAGTGCCTACTGAGCACATTTCTTTTCCTATTTTATGTAATAAAAAGATGTATGAAAAGGAAAAGTTTGTTGTAACTTCTGAGGGGAAGACGGGACGCCTTCCAGCACTTACGCTGAAGGATTTCGTTCTCCCTTCAACTGATGATGAAATAATAGAAGAAGGTGATTCTGGCTACTTCTGGTGTTCTGCTCCTACTTTTATTTCTTCTAGCACTTGCTCTTTCAATATTTTACATGTTTCTTATGATGGTTCTGTATGTGATGAAGAGTCTGAGTGTGATGAGGAACCAGTCTTTATGATTCCGGAGGGTGGTTGTTACATGGATTCAGAAGATGAATCCGAGAACCCACTCCAATCGCTTTCCTTGGAGCCAACACAGGCCGTCACCGCTGAACCAAGTGAATCTCCTGTCAAAGATGACTCGATACAGGAAGTTCACTTGCGTTCAGGGAAGGTTCTTCCACCTAGGATGGCTAAGAATACAAAAGAGAAAGATAAGAACATTGTTACCCAGCAGGACGATCCTATCCCTTCCTCCCAAGAGCAGTCTAAGGAGAAAGGGAAAGGCCCTCAGCTGGAGGTCGATTACAATGTGTTGGCCCATTTAAGGAAAATTCCTGCCCTTCTCAGTGTCTATGACGCTTTGATGATGTCTTCTGACTTGAGAGAGACCCTGGTAAAAGCACTACTCGAGCCAGAGTCCTATCAAGCCTTCTTTGCTTCCGAATCTGTTGGAGATGCATGCCTTTTGAGAGAGACGCCGTGCATTACCTTTTCAGATCGTGATCTCCTCTTGGGTACCTCTGATCACAATCGTCCTTTGTATGTCACCGCTGAAGTCAATGGTTATGAGTTGAACAGGGTCCTCATTGACCAAGGAGCTTCAGTAAACATCCTGAGTTATGAAACTTTGAAGAGCCTCTCCTGGGTCATTTGAAGTTAACCTCGATAAGATTATGTTGAAAGGCTTCAATGACCAAGGACAGCGTGCCCTAGGGTCCATCACCCTACCCCTGAAGTTTGGAAATTTCCTTACTGAGGCGAAGTTTCATGTGATCGAGGCAGATACTTCATACAGGGCTCTCTTAGGAAGGCCCTGGATTCATGAGTATGGAATGGTGCCCTCCACCCTGCACCAATGTATGAAGTATATGAGGAATGAAGTCGAGTACTCCATTCCCGGGGATACCCAACCCTTTTCCGTGCATGAGGTCTCTATTTACGATGATGCTGAGCATTACATACCTCGTAAGAAGAGTAAACCTCCTTCTGCCCAGTCACCAGTGACACCTGCCAGTACTGTACAGGGTCCTGTACAGCTACCTGTGCAAGGTCCGTCACAGGTTGGTATTGAGGCAGATACCTCCACTGCAGATCTGTTAGATCTCCTTTCCAATTTGCAGTTGGGCACGATGTTCCCCCTAGTGGAGGAAGGGGAGAGCGAGGTAGAGGTAGAGGTAGAGGATCGACTCGCCCGCCGCGAAACTACGATACTCAAATCCCTCCTCCCTCATATCTTTATGCTTCTCCTTTGACTGTCGAGTCCGACTCCTCTGACGATGAGATGATCACTACCCCTCATCGCTCAGCTCCCTCACCAGCCCCGGACTTCACTGATTATAGTTCACTACCTACCTTTTGTAGGTACCTGATACCCGAGGGTGGTTAGTTATTGACAGTGGTTCAGACGAGGAAGTAGACCCCCGACGTCAGACGCTAGTCAACAGTCCCCTTTCCCGTCAGATACGTGGAATAAGAGTTGAGGGGTCTCACCAAAGATCTTTGGTTACCCCCTCCACTAGTGACGGTGGTGCACTACAAGTTAGAGGTCGCCCCTCCGCCTCCTCTATACGAAACCTTTGTGCCACCAAGAGCTAGTGAGTGTGCCTCGTTATCCCATAGTGTAGTGCCCCACTGGGTCCTGGGAGTCAGGGTTCAGCGGAGACCGCTATAGATAACAGGGTCACAACTGCCCCTCGTTATTTTTCCCCTTTCGTGGAAGACTGTGTAGAGCGGGGTGCAGTCATCTCGACTTGGTCAGATGAACAAGCTCTACGACAGGCTCGTGTTTGGCGGACTGATATGCCTCAAACTAAGCAAGGTTTAGGTTATGCGAGCAGAGCTCACCTAAACAGGCTAATATCCGAACGGTTTCCCACTCATACCCGGTTGTTTCCCTTACCGATAAAGAAGACCCGGGTGATGATGAGGATAGAGTACTCGATGCTCCTCAAGAGTTTGAAGATGGCATCACTTCTGCCATGGACGAATTGTGTGAGGTAAACTTAGGCACTGAATCAGATCCTAGACCTATTTTTCATAGTGTCTTGTTATCTGACTCAGAGGCTCACGAATACATCGAGCTACTCTCAGAGTTTAAAGATTGCTTTGCCTGGAAACTACACCGAGATGGCCTGGTCTAAATCCAGAGGTAGCAGTCCATAAACTAGCCATTAAGTCTGATGCAGTCCCTGTTAAACAAGCACCTCGCAGGATGAGGTTAGAAATAGAACAACAGGTGATCGCTGAGACTAAGAAGCTTATAGAGGCCGATTTCATTCGTGAAGAGAAGTACCCTACTTGGCTTGCCAACATTGTTCCAGTCCGGAAAAAGAACGGGCAGATTCGTGTCTGTATCGACTTTCGTGATTAAACAAGGCATGTCCTAAGGATGATTTTCTCTTCCTATCCCCGAGCTTATGGTGGATATAGCGTCGTCCCATAGCATTTTCCTCCTTCATGGATGGTTCATCTGGGTTACAATCAGATAAAGATGGACCCCGAAGAGGAAAAGTTTACTGCGTTTCGCACACCTATAGGTGGTGTTCTGCTACAAAGTGATGCCCTTTGGTCTCAAGAATGCCGGGGCCACTTATCAACGTGCTATGACTGTCATCTTCGACGAGATGATACACGAGCAAGTTGAATGCTATGTGGATGATCTGGTAGTCAAAAGCAAGGTCCGTGGAGATCACCTTCGAGATCTACGAATCGTTTTTGAACGCCTACGCAAATATGATTTGAAAATGAACCTCTAAAATGCGCATTTGGAGTTAGTGCAGGAAAGTTCCTGGGGTTTATAGTTCGCTACCGTGGCATTGAGATTGATCCTTCCATGATCAAAGCCATAGTAGATCTAAAACCCCCTAAAAGCCTTACCCAGCTAAGGTCTTTTCAAGGAAAGCTAGCCTTCCTGCGGAGATTTATCTCCATTTGTCTGGTAGATGTCACCCCTTTGCTGCCCTGGCAAAGAAAGACGCCCGATTTCACTGGGATGAGCGTTGTCAGGAGGCCTTTGAGAGTATAAAGCGCTACCTGATAAACCCACCCTGTTTTAGCTGCACCCATCCCAGGGAGGCCGTTAATTCTCTACACTACGGCCCTGGATGAGGTCCTTGGGTGCATTATTGGCTCAAGAGAATGAGGAAGGCAAGGAGAATGCCTTGTACTACCTCAGTAGTCGGTTGATACCCGCAGAGCTGAAGTACCCCGCGATGGAAAAGCAGTGTTTAGCTTTGATCTTCGCGGTACAGAAGCTTAGGCATTATATGCTTTCACACAAGGTCAACCTAATCTCTCGAGTCAACCCCTTGCAGTATCTGATGACCCGTCCGACCCTCTCAGGTCGTCTGGCACGAGGGTCTATGATCCTACTGCAGTTTGACATCACTTTCGTCCCGCAGCGGGCCGTCAAAGGACAGGCTCTAGCTGATTTTCTTGCTGCTCCACCCGATCCCTGCAGACTCCCCACTCAATGATGAGCTGCCTGACGAGCTAATCATGAGTGTGGTGGAGCAGGAGTCCCCTACTTGGGAGTTTTACTTCGTCGGTCTGCGTCATCCGTTAGAGCCTTGAGCCCGAACGAAACTCCTATAGTTAGGGTAGGTCTGGGCCTCATTTCGTATCCCCTGAAGGTCACACTCTGAGATATTCCTACAGTCTTTCAGAACCTCGTACCAATAATGAAGCTGAGTACGAAGCTCTGATTTTGGGACTAGAGTTGGCCATTCAGATGAATGTCATGCGGTGTGAAAATCTTTGGAGACTCACAACTGATCATAAATCAAGTAGCGGGAGTCTACAAAGTGCTTAAACCTGAGCTCTTGCCTTATCACAGCAAGGCAATGGAGCTCTTGTGTTTGATTCCTGAAGTGACCTTAGCTAAAATCCCTAGATCTGCCAATGGCAAGGCAGATGCATTAGCTAAGTTAGCAAAGGAACTGGCTGACCCAACTGGCAACCCACTGTCTATCGTTGTCCAGTGCCGTCAAGCCCTGTGCCCCGCAGACCTGTCTTCTCCCGATCAGACCCTCACAGTGTTCTCAGTTGAGGAAGAATCAGACTGGAGAATACCCTTTATAGAGTATTTGAAGCATGGCAGGCTTCCAGATGATAGAATCTCTTGCTGCCCAGGTCAGAAAGAGAGCCCTATCATTCACTTATGTGAACGATACCTTGTATCGACGTTCTTTCGACCAAATGTGGTTGCGTTGCCTCAACAACGAGGAGGCTCGCAAGGTCATGGGCGAGATACATGAAGGTCTTGCGGTGCCCATCAGTCCGGACCAAAAATGAAAGGCAGAATTAAACGCCTCGGTTACTATTGGCCGACTATGATCCGTGATTGTATGGAGCACGCTAGAAAGTGCCACCAGTGCCAAATTCATGGCACGGTGATTCACCAACCCCCTAATCCGCTGCACCCTACGTATCATCTTGGCCATTCGAGGGCTGGGGCACGGATGTAGTGGGTCCTATTGACCCTCCTTCCTCTAAGGGCCATAGGTTCATTTTAGCTGCCACTGATTACTTCTCTAAGTGGGCAGAAGCGTGCCACTTAAGGAAGTCAAATCAGAAGATGTGATGCGTTTCTTTCGTGATCATATCGTCTATCGTTTTGGTTGTCCGCGCCGTATCATCTCAGATAACGGCCCGTCATTTAGAAGCACCAAAATTGCCAGATTTGCCCGCCGTCATAACATCAATTGGCGATACTCTTCAATTTACTATCCCTAGGCCAATGGCTTGGCGGAAGCATTCAATAAAACTCTCGTGCAATTAATAAGAAAAATCCTGGTTGCAAACAAACGAGAGTGGCACGATAGACTTCCCGAAGCACTATGGGCCTATAGGACTACTTACCGTACTCCTACTCAGTCTACCCCATATGCTTTGGCTTTCGGGGTCGAGGCCGTCCTTCCACTTGAGGTCGAGCTCCCCTCGTTACGTGTGGCAGTCAGCCACAATCTTTCCCACGAAGATAACGCCCGACTACGGACAGAAGAGCTTGATGGTTTAGAAGAGCTTCGCCTACAAGCTTATCAGAACCTCAAACTATACCAGGCACGTATGGCTCGATCACATGATCGCCTTGTCCGACCCCGTGCTTTCCGGGTTGGCGAGTTGGTCCTTGTTTTACGCAGACCTATCATTTCGCGCGTCGTCGAAGTGGTAAGTTCGAGCCTGTTTGGGAAGGCCCCTTTGCTGGAGAGCAAGTTTATGAAGGTGGTGCCTACCTACTCGTTGATGCCAATGGTGTTCACCCTATGCCTGTCATCAACGGGCAGTACTTGAAAAAGTATTATGCCTGAGTTCACTCTTCGAGAGGGAGGGGGTCTCCCTACCGCCCTGCAAATACTCCCCTGTATATGTACCCCCTTCGGAGGGGCTTCTTCACTTTTCGACAGTCTGTGTGGCCACGACGATTTGTCCTCTACCACACGATGTTTGTTGCGAGAAGTATGAGGCTATCCTTAGGGGTGATGAGGTGAGATGATATGATTCGTACACTGACATAAACTCTAGTCTCTATCATCTCCCTTGTCTGAACTCTTCTAGGCCAGATCTTGACCCATATCAGTCCAAATACAGATTCAAGTTCTATTTTCAATGGTGGGATCTTTAAATTTAATATGCAAAGTTTTAAAAGAAAGATTAATCTGAGAAAAGTCTGAGAGATTAAAACACGAAGTAAACCTTTTAGAGATATTTTTCCTTAGAAAGTACAAAATTTATTTTTCCTAATGAAAGATTTACCCCTGTCTTCTTTAGAAAGTTAAGTAATTGGTGGTTGACTCCTCTAAAATGCTTGAAGGACGATTATAATGATTCAAAAAAAAATGTATGCCCTCTCTCTCATCCCTTGCTTGGGATGATTTCCTATTTTGAACTAAAATCTATATCAAATTGAAATTAGGTTAGAGACGTGTATTTTCCCAATCATCTTGCAGTTTTCTATCTCATAGGCGTCTTTCGCACGCTGATGAATCTACCTCATAATTTTCTTATTCAAGTCGCTCACCCTTATCATAGGATTGGGTTTGCTTTGTGGATTTTTTCTTCCTTACACAAGAGAGTGAGTTTTTCTTCTCTTATGTTTGGAGGATAATCTCACAACTGAGAAAGTTTTTCTTTTAGGGATTTGGAAAGGAAGCCAGTTACAAAATGAAAGATACACAAAGTGTATCAAAAGTGAAAGATGCGCAGTGCGCCAAAAATCAAAGATACACAAAGTGTATCAAAAGTGGAAAGTTGCGCAAAATGCGCCATAAAGTCAAGGATACACAAAGTGTATCAAGTAATTAAAAAGATGCGCAGTGCGCCAAATCAAGTTGAGGGGCTCAAAATGAGCCCAAAGTGGATAAGTAAATGGCTTCCTTTCTTGTAAATCTCTAAGTCTCAGAAAATCCATACCCTTTGATATTTGTGGTACTTGAGTTTGAAAATCATGATTTTGGATTTATCATCATGCAAGAATGTTCTATTAGATGTAAAAATATTTTCATGCAAGAAGATTGAGAAGATTCAGTTTCTCTCTCTAATTTACACCCTTTGAATTAGATATTTATTCATATATGTAAGGGAGAAAGCCCAGTTTAGCTTGTAGGGAGCTTAAGCTGGGTTAGCAAAATTTAAATCCCTAACCTTCTCGGGTTTAGATGGAGTCAACCTATATTGCTGAGCTTTCGGAACCTTTTTTTTTAAAAGGTCCAAGATGATTCAGAGGTTAATTTTTCATTTCTAAAAATAGTCTTTTCACTCTCTGATGAAATTTTCACTCTTTAGGAAATGTGTGAATCAGACTTCTCTCAGATTGATTGGTAAGGGCTTAAACATCTCTTAGTGGTCCCACTATTGAGTTTGTTTAAATGCTTGCCATATTCTTTTAAAAATTCGTGCACGAAAATATTTTGACCCCACCATCTGGTTATAGACCATTCTTAAGGACTGATAAGAGTCTCGCATTTATTGTACCTTCCTCTTCTGAGTTCTGGTAATTTGGGAGTTTCCCCCTCTCTGTTCCCCCAGTTTCACTTGGGCTCCCAAGTGTGGTCTGGA
>CM034300.1:37751881-37779617 GCA_019925795.1 Dendrobium chrysotoxum | reverse complement strand
GTTTGACATTTTGACCCCATTCCGGAAAGCTTTTTCGTAGCCGAGGTAGCGCCGATGCGCCGTAGGTCCCTCGGACGAACTCCGTAGCCGAATAGCGCAGTTTTGATCCCGCACGGTCCACCAGAATGAAGACGCGCCCAAATCCCCGCTCAACCGAGTCTAGTTAATTATATTTTGAGACCATATTACTACGGGTGCAAACATACCAGCATCAGTGCAACGGATCCCATTAGAACTCCACAGTTAAGGGTGCTTGGGCGAGAATGGTACTAGGATGGGTAACCTCCGGGAAGTCCTCATGTTGCACCCCCTTTTTTAATTGGGTTCTCTTTTTTTTCTCATGGCGCTCCAACACGGCCTACTGAACCTCGTCAATGCTCGCTCGCCGCACATCGGGCGAAGAAATCATCATCGTGGGACCATTGAAGGGGAACGACATGTCCCAGGATTCGACCGCGCGGGAATTGCAATAACTTTCTGTCAAGGATTCCGTTTCGGCATTATGACCCCATTTCGGAAAGCTTTTTTAGAGCCGGAGGTAGCGCTGATGCGCCGTAGGCCCAACGGACGGGCTTGCGCAGCCGAATAGCACAATTTCAAACCCCAATAGTCCGCCGGATTGAAGACGCACCCAATTCCCCGCTCAACCTGAGTCTACTTAATTATATTTTGAGACCATAAATTATAAGTGTGACCATACCAGCACCAGTGCACGGGATCCCATCAGAACTTTGCAATTAAGCGTGCTTGGGCGAGAGTAGTACTATGATAGGTGACCTCCTAGGAAGTCCTCATGTTGCACCCCCTTTTTATCTGGGGTTCTCTTTTTTTCTCATGGCGCTCCAGCACGACCTAATGAACACCGGTAATGCTCGCTCGGCGCACATCAGGCGAAGAAATCCTCATCGTGGGACTTCTGCAGGGAACGGCATGTCCCAGGATGCGGCCGCGTGGGAATCGCAATAACTTTCTGCCGCGGATTCCGATTAGGCATTATGACCCCATTCCAGAAAGCTTCATCAGAGCCGGAGGTAGCGCTGATACGCCATAGGCCACCGGACGGGCTTACGTAGCCGAACCAGCGTAGTTTCGGTCTCCTACGTTCCACCGGAATGAAGATGCCCCAAATCCCCTCTCAACCAGAGTCTACTTAATTATATTTTGAGACCATATTACTACGGTACGACCATACCAGCACTAGTGCACCGGATCCCATCAGAACTACGCAGTTAAGCAGCTTGGGTGAGAGTAGTACTAGGATGGGTGTCCTCCTGGAATTCCTCGTGTTGCACCCCTTTTTTTAACCGGGGTTCTCTTTTTTTCTCATGGCGCTCCAGCACGGCCTACTGAACCTCGCAATGCTCTCTCGGTGTGCATCGGGAGACGAAATCCTCTTCGTGGGACCCTTGAAGAGGAACGGCATGTCCTAGGATGCAGCCGCGCGGGATTTGCAATAACTTTCTGCCAAGGATTCTGTTTCGGCATTATAACCCCATTCCGGAAATCTTTTTCATAGCCGGATGTGGCATGGTAAGCCCATCGGACGGGCTTGCGCAGCCGAACAGCACAGTTTCGGTCCCCTACGTTCCGCCGAAATGAAGACCCCCCAAATCCTCGCTCAGCCGGAGTCTACTTAATTATATTTTGAGACCATATTAGTACGGCTACGACCATACCAGCACTTGTGCGCCGGATCCCATCAGAACTCCGCAGTTAAGCGTGCTTGGGCGAGAGTAGTACTAGGATGGGTAACCTCCTGGAAAGTCCTCGTGTTGCACAACCCTTTTTAACAGGGTTCTATTTTTTTCTCATGGCGCTCCAGCACGGCCTACTGAACCCCGGCAATACACGCTCGGCGAGCATCGGGCCAAGAAATCTTCATCGTAGGACCCCTGAAGGGGAACGGCTTGACCCAGGATGCAGCCGCGCGGGAATCTTAGTAACTTTCTGCCGAGGATTCTGTTTCGGCATTATGACCCCATTCCCGAAAGCTTTTTCAGAGCTGGAGGTCGCGCCGTAGGCCCATTTCACGGGCTTACGTAGCCGAACAGCACAGTTTTGGTCCCCTAGTGTTCGCTGGAATGAAGACGCCCCCAAATCCTTGCTCAGCCGTAGTCTACTTAATTATATTTTGAGACCATATTACTACGGGTGCGACCACACCAGCACCAGTGCACCGGATCCCATCAGAACTCCGCAGTTAAGCGTGCTTGGGCGAGAGTAGTACTAGGATGGGTGACCTCCTGGAAAGTCCTCGTGTTGCACCACCGTTTTTTAATAGGGGTTCTATTTTTTCTCATGGCGCTCTAGCACGGCCTACTGAACCCCGGGAATGTACACTCGGCGCGCATCGGGCCAAGAAATCTTCATCGTGGGACCTTTGAAGGGAAACGGCATGACCCAGGATGCGGCCGCGCGGGAATCGTAGTAACTTTCTGCCGAGGATTCGGTTTCGGCATTATGACCCCATTCCGGAAAGCTTTTTCGGAGCCGGAAGTCGCACCGTAGGCCCATCGGACGGGCTTGCGCAGCCGAACAGCACAGTTTCGGTCCCCTAGTGTCCGCCGGAATGAAGACGCCCCCAAATCCCCGCTCAGCCGGAGTCTACTTAATTATATAGTGAGACCATATTACTACGGTGCGACCATACCAGCACCAGTGCACCGGATCCCATCAGAACTTCACAGTTAAGCGTGCTTGGCGAGAGTAGTTTTAGGATGGGTGACCTCCTGGGAAGTCCTCCTGTTGCACCCCCTTTTTTAACCGGGTTCTCTTATTTTCTCATGGCGCTCCAGCACGGCCTACTGAACCCCGGCAATGCTCGCTCGCGCGCATCGGGCGAAGACATCCTCATCGTGGGACCCCTGAAGGGGAACGTCATGTCGCAGGATGTGACCGCACGAGAATCGCAATAACTTTCTGCCGAGGATTCCGTTTCGATATTATGACCCCATTCCGGAAAGCTTTTTCAGAGCCGTAGGTGGCGTCGTAGGCCCATCGGACAGACTTGCATAGCCGAACAGAATAGTTTTGGTCCCCTACGGTCTACGGTAATGAAGACGCCCCCAAATCCCCGCTCAGCCGGAGACTACTTAATTATATTTTGAGACCATATTACTATGGGTGCGACCATATCAGCACCAGTGCACCGGATCCCATCAGAACTCTGCAGTTAAGCGTGCTTGTGTGAGAGTGGTACTAGGATGGGTGACCTCCTGAGAATTCCTCGTTTTGCATCCCCTTTTTTAACCGGGGTTCTCTTTTTTCTCATGGCGCTCCAGTATGGCCTACTGAACCCCGACAATGCTCGCTCGGCGCGCATCGGGCGAAGAAATCCTCATCGTGCGACCCCTGAAAGGGAACGACATGTCACACAATGCGGCCGCGCGGAATCGCAATAACTTTCTGCCGAGGATTCCGTTTCGGCATTATGACCCCAATCCAGAAAGCTTTTTCAGAGCCGGAGGTGGTGCCGATGTGCCGAAATCCCATCGGACGGGCTTGCATAGCCGAACAGCATAGTTTCGGACCCCTACGGTCCGCCGAATGAAGACCCCGCAAATCCCCGCTCAGCTGGAGTCTACTTAATTATATTTTGAGACCATATTACTACGGGTGCGACCATTCCAGCACCAGTGCACCGGATCCCATCAGAACTCCGCAGTTAACCATCCTTTGCGAGAGTAGTACTAGGATGGGTGACCTCCTGGGAATTCCTTGTGTTGCACCCCCTTTTTTAACCGGGGTTCTCCTGTTTTCTCATGGCGCTCTAGCACGGCCTACTGAGCCCTGGCAATGCACGCTCGGCGTGCATCGGACGAACAAATCCTCATCGTGGGACCCCTGAAGTGGAACGACATGTCCCAGGATGCGGCCGCGCGGGAATTGCAATAACTTTTACAAAGGATTCTGTTTCGACAATATGACCCCATTCCGGAAATCCTTTTCAGAGCCGGAGGTGGCGCCGTAGGCCCATCGGACGGGCTTGCGCAGCCGAACAGCGTAGTTTCAGTCCCGTACGGTTCGTCGAAATATAGACCCCCCCAAATCCCTGCTTAGCCGGAATCTACTTAATTATATTTTGACACCATATTACTACGGTATGACCATACCAGCACTAGTGCACCGGATCCCATCAGAACTCCGCAGTTAAGCATGCTTGGGTGAGAGTAGTACTGGGATGGGTGACCTCCTGGGAATTCCTCGTGTTGCACCCTTTTTTTAACCGGGGTTCTCTTTTTTTCTCATGGCGCTCTAGCACAGCCTACTGAACCTCGGCATTGCTCGCTCGGTGCGTATCGGGCGACGAAATCCTCTTCGTGGGACCCTTGAAGGGGAACGGTATGTCCCAGGAAGCAGCCGCGTGGGAATCGCAATAACTTTCTGCCAAGGATCCTGTTTCGGCATTATAACCCCATTCCGGAAAGCTTTTTTAGAGCCGGATGTGGCATGGTAGGCCCATCGGACGGGCTTGCGCCACCAAAGAGCACAGTTTCGGTCACCTACGTCCGCCGGAATGAAGACGCCCCCAAATCCTTGCTCAGCCGGAGTCTACTTAATTATATTTTGAGACCATATTAGTACTGGTGCGACTATACCAGGACCAGTGCACCGGATCCCATCAGAACTCCGCAGTTAAGCGTGCTTGGGCGAGAGTAGTACTAGGATGGGTGACCTCCTGGAAAGTCCTCGTGTTGCACCACCATTTTTAACAGGGGTTCTATTTTTTTCTCATGGCGCTCTAGCACGGCCTACTGAACCCCGGCAATGCACACTCGGCGCGCATCGGGCCAAGAAATCTTCATCGTGGGACCTTTGAAGGGGAACGGCATGACCCAAAATGCGCCGCGCGGGAATCGTAGTAACTTTCTGCCGAGGATTCCGTTTCGGCATTATGACCCCATTCCGAAAAGCTTTTTCGGAGCCGGAGGTCACGCCGTAGGCCCATCGGACGGGCTTGCGCAGCCGAACAGCACAGTTTTGATCCCCTAAGGTCCTCCGGAATGAAGACGCACCCAAATCCCCACTCAGCCGGAGTCTACTTAATTATATTTTGAGACCATATTACTACGGTGCGACCATACCAGCACCAGTGCACCGGATCCCATCAGAACTTCGCAGTTAAGCGTGCTTGGGCGAGAGTAGTTTTAGGATGGGTGACCTCCTGGGAAGTCCTCGTGTTGCACCCCCTTTTTTAACCGGGGTTCTCTTATTTTCTCATGGCGCTCCAGCACGGCCTACGGAACCCCGGCAATGCCCGCTCGGCGCGCATCGGGCGAAGAAATCCTCATCGTGGGACCCCTGAAGGGGAACGGCATGTCGCAGGATGTGCCCACGTGGGAATCGCATTAACTTTCTGCCGAGGATTCCGTTTCGGTATTATGACCTCATTCCGGAAAGCTTTTTCAGAGTCTGAGGTGGCGCCGTTGGCCCATCGGACTGGCTTGCGCAGCCGAATAGTGCAGTTTTGGTCCCCTACGGTCCGCTGTAATGAAGACGCCCCCAAATCCCCGCTCAGGCGGAGACTACTTAATTATATTTTGAGACCATATTACTATTGGTGCGACCATACCAGCACCAGTGCTCCAGATCCCATCAGAACACTACAGTTAAGCGTGCTTGGGTGAGAGTAGTACTAGGATGGGTGACCTCCTGGGAATTCCTCATGTTGCACACCCTTTTTTAACCGAAGTTCTCATTTTTGTCATGGCGCTCCAACACGGCCTACTGAACCCCAGCAATGCTCGCTCGGCGTGCATCAGGCGAAGAAATCATCATCGTGGGACCCCTGAAGGGGAACGACATGTCCCAGGATGCGGCCGCGCAGGAATCACAATAACTTTCTGCCGAGGATTCCGTTTCGGCATTATGACCCCATTCCAGAAAGCTTTTTCAAGCCGGAGGTGGTGCAGAAGTCCCATCGGACGGGCTTGCGTAGCCGAACAGCACAGTTTCGGACCCGTACGGTCCGTCGGAATGAAGACCCCCCAAATCCCCGCTCAGCCGGAGTCTACTTAATTATATTTTGAGACCATATTACTACGGTGTGACCATACCAGCACCAGTGCACCGGATCCTATCAGAACTCCGCAGTTAAGCATGCTTGGGCGAGAGAGTACTAGGATGGGTGACCTCCTGGGAATTCCTCGTATTGCACACACTTTTTTAACCGAGGTTCTCTTTTTTTATCATGGCGCTCCAGCACGGCCTACTGAACCCCGGCAATGCTCGCTCGGCGCGCATCGGGCGAAGAAATCCTCATCGTGGGACCCCTGAAGGGGAACGGAATGTCCCATGATATGTCCGCGCGGGAATCGCAATAACTTTCTACCGAGGATTCCGTTTCGGCAATATGACCCCATTCCGGAAAGCTTTTTAAAGCCGGAGGGGGCGCCGTAGGCCCATCGGACGGGCTTGCCCAGCCGAACAGCACAGTTTCTGTCCCCTACGTTCCGCCGGAATGAAGACGCCCCAAATCCTTGCTCAGCCGTAGTCTACTTAATTATATTTTGAGACCATATTACTACGGGTGCGACCACACCAGCACAAGTGCACCGATCTCATCAGAACTCCGCAGTTAAGCGTGCTTGGGCGAGAGTAGTACTAGGATGGGTGACCTCCTGGAAAGTCCTCGTGTTGCACCACCATTTTTAATAGGGGTTCTATTTTTTTCTCATGGCGCTCTTAGCATGGCCTACTGAACCCCGGCAATGCACACTCGGCGCGCATCGGGCCAAGAAATCTTCATCGTGGGACCTTTGAAGGGGAACGGCATGACCCAGGATGCGGCCGCGCGGGAATCGTAGTAACTTTCTGCCGAGGATTCGGTTTCGGCATTATGACCCATTTCGGAAAGCTTTTTTGGAGCCGGAGGTCGCGCCGTAGGCCCATCGGACGGGCTTGCGCAGCCGAAAAGCACAGTTTCGGCCCCCTAGTGTCCGCCGGAATGAAGACGCCCCCAAATCCCCGCTCAGCCGGAGTCTACTTAATTATATAGTGAGACCATATTACTACGGTGCGACCATACCAGCACCAGTGCACCGGATCCCATCAGAACTTCGCAGTTAAGCATGCTTGGGCGAGAGTAGTTTTAGGATGGGTGACCTCCTGGGAAGTCCTCGTGTTGCACCCCCTTTTTTAACCGGGGTTCTCTTATTTTCTCATGGCGCTCCAGCACGGCCTACTGAACCCCGGCAATGCTCGCTCGGCGCGCATCGGGCGAAGAAATCCTCATCGTGGGACCCCTGAAGGGGAACGGCATGTCGCAGGATGTGACCACGCTGGAATCGCATTAACTTTCTGCCGAGGATTCCGTTTCGGTATTATGACCCCATTTCGGAAAGCTTTTTCAGAGCCGGAGGTGGCGCCGTAGGCCCATCGGACTGGCTTGCGCAGCCGAATAGTGCAGTTTTGGTCCCCTACGGTCCGCTGTAATGAAGACACCCCCAAATCCCCGCTAAGGCGGAGACTACTTAATTATATTTTGAGACCATATTACTATTGGTGCGACCATACCAGAACCAGTGCTCCAGATCCCATCAGAACACTACAGTTAAGCGTGCTTGGGTGAGAGTAGTACTAGGATGGGTGACCTCCTAGGAATTCCTCATGTTGCACACCCTTTTTTAACCGGGGTTCTCTTTTTTGTCATGGCGCTCCAGCACGGCCTACTGAACCCCAGCAATGCTCGCTCGGCGCGCATCAGGCGAAGAAATCATCATCGTGGGACCCCTGAAGGGGAACGACATGTCCCAGGATGCGGCCGCGCGGGAATCACAATAACTTTCTGCCGAGGATTCCGTTTCGGCATTATGACCCCATTCCAGAAAGCTTTTTTAGAGCCGGAGGTGGTGCAGAAGTCCCATCGGACGGGCTTGCGTAGCCGAACAGCACAGTTTCGGACCCGTACGGTCCGCCGGAATGAAGACCCCCCAAATCCCCGCTCAGCCGGAGTCTACTTAATTATATTTTGAGACCATATTACTACGGGTGCGACCATACCAGCACCAGTGCACCGGATCCCATCAGAACTCCGCAGTTAAGCATGCTTGGGCGAGAGTAGTACTAGGATGGGTGACCTCCTACGAATTCCTCGTATTGCACACACTTTTTTAACCGGGGTACTCTTTTTTTATCATGGCGCTCCAGCACGGCCTACTGAACCCCGATAATGCTAGCTCGGCGCGCATCGGGCGAAGAAATCCTCATCGTGGGACCCCTGAAGGGGAACGGAATGTCCCCGGATGCGGTCGCGCGGGAATCACAATAAATTTCTACCGAGGATTCCGTTTCGGCAATATGACCCCATTCCGGAAAGCTTTTTAGAGCCGGAGGGGGCGCCGTAGGCCCATCGGACGGGCTTGCGCAGCCGAACAGCGCAGTTTCTATCCCCTACATTCCGCCGAATGAAGACGCCCCCAAATCCTTGCTCAGCCGTAGTCTACTTAATTATATTTTGAGACCATATTACTACGGGTGCGACCACACCAGCACCAGTGCACCGGATCTCATCAGAACTCCGCAGTTAAGCGTGCTTGGGCGAGAGTAGTACTAGGATGGGTGACCTCCTGGAAAGTCCTCGTGTTGCACCACCGTTTTTAATAGGGGTTCTATTTTTTTTCTCATGGCGCTCTAGCATGGCCTACTGAACCCCGGCAATGCACACTCGGCGCGCATCGGGCCAAGAAATCTTCATCGTGGCACCTTTGAAGGGGAACGGCATGACCCAGGATGCGACCGCGCGGGAATCGTAGTAACTTTCTGCCGAGGATTCGGTTTCGGCATTATGACCCCATTCCGGAAAGCTTTTTTGGAGCTGGAGGTCGCGCCGTAGGCCCATCGGACGGGCTTGCGCAGCCGAAAAGCACAGTTTCGGCCCCCTAGTGTCCGCCGGAATGAAGACGCCCCCAAATCCCCGCTCAGCCGGAGTCTACTTAATTATATAGTGAGACCATATTACTACGGGTGCGACCATACCAGCACCAGTGCACCGGATCCCATCAGAACTTCGCAGTTAAGCGTGCTTGGGCGAGAGTATTTTAGGATGGGTGACCTCCTGGGAAGTCCTCGTGTTGCACCCCCATTTTTAACCGGGGTTCTCTTATTTTCTCATGGCGCTCCAGCACGGCCTACTGAACCCCCGCAATGCTCGCTCGGCGCGCATCGGGCGAAGAAATCCTCATCGTGGGACCCCTGAAGGGGAACGACATGTCGCAGGATGTGACCACGCTGGAATCGCATTAACTTTCTACCGAGGATTCTGTTTCGGTATTATGACCTCATTTCGGAAAGCTTTTTCAGAGCCGGAGGTGGCGCCGTTGGCCCGTCGACTGGCTTGCGCAGCCGAATAGTGCAGTTTTGGTCCCTACGGTCCGCTGTAATGAAGACGCCCCCAAATCCCCGCTCAGGCGGAGACTACTTAATTATATTTTGAGACCATATTACTATTGGTGCGACCATACCAGCACCAGTGCTCCAGATCCCATCAGAACACTACAGTTAAGCGTGCTTGGGTGAGAGTAGTACTAGGATGGGTGACCTCCTGGGAATTCCTCATGTTGCACACCCTTTTTTAACCGGGGTTCTCTTTTTTGTCATGGCGCTCCAGCACGGCCTACTGAACCCCAGCAATGCTCGCTCGGCGCGCATCAGGCGAAGAAATCATCATCGTGGGACCCCTGAAGGGGAACGACATGTCCCAGGATGCGGCCGCGCGGGAATCACAATAACTTTCTGCCGAGGATTTCGTTTCGGCATTATGACCCCATTCCAGAAAGCTTTTTCAGAGCCGGAGGTGGTACCGAAGTCCCATCGGACGGGCTTGCGTAGCCGAACAGCACAGTTTCGGACCCGTACGGTCCGCCGGAATGAAGACCCCCCCAAATCCCCCGCTCAGCCGGAGTCTACTTAATTATATTTTGAGACCATATTACTACGGGTACGACCATACCAGCACCAGCGCACCGGATCATATCAGAACTCCGCAGTTAAGCATGCTTGGGCAAGAGTAGTGCTAGGATGGGTGACCTCCTGGGAATTCCTTGTGTTGCACCGCCTTTTTTAACAGGGGTTCTCTTTTTTTCTCATGGCGCTCCAGCAAGGCCTACTGGGCCCTGGCAATGCACGCTCGGCGCACATCGGGCGAAGAAATCCTCATCGTGGGAACCCTGAAGTGGAACGGAATGTCCCAGGATGCGGCCGCTGTTGCAAATCTGGTTTTGATGATGACAAACATGTTTCCAGTGTGTTTTGCTTGGCTAATATGTTTCAGGCACAAAAGACCGCGAGCCACTCAAGCTAACTCAAGATCGGGTCCAAGTGTGTCAAATGTATGATTTTTCTTTTTATTGAGTCAATTGTAATGTAACTGATTCCCTAGCTAAGTAACCTTGCACACACACACTCAGAGGGAGAGATTGAGTGATTAGAGTTCTGTTGCAATTTTGTTCAGATCGTCCTGGACGATATCCACATCGTCCTGGACGATCCAGTTAAAACAGAAACCCTAATTAGGGCGACTAAGTTAAGAAGGACTGATTGAGCCGATCGTCCTGGACGATCTATGGATCGTACGGGACGATATTCCCAAATCAGAAATTCTCAGCCGCCAGATTAAGTTAGGCAAGTTTTATTTTAAGTATTTTGGTCTGATCGTCCCGGACGATACGTGTATCGTCCTGGACGATTCACTACAATCATGCCTAAATTAGTCTGGTAATTAAGGAAAGCGATTAATGTTTAATTGATACGATCACATCGTCCTGGACGATCGCAGGATCGTCCCGGACGATCGTGATCGTCTTGTGCATTTCAGCTGTACGTCCAGAACTATGTACAGGACGATTTGGGGCCTTTTTGAACTAATCGTACCGGACGATTACCCTATCGTACGGGACGATCACGTCATTTTTGGTCGTCCAGCACAGATTTCTCTGGACGACCCGAACTGTCTTCTGGACGATTTCCTTCAATTTGAACTAATCGTCCCGGACGATCGCAGGATCGTACGGGACGATCTGAACAACTTTTTCTACTGATCGTCCAGAAGAGCCAGATCGTTCAGGCTGAAACAGCTGAATTTGAACTGATCGTACAGGACGATCTACCGATCGTCCTGACGATCTTGGCCGACAAGTTGAGATTTAGGGCAAGTTTTAAGCCCTCCTTTAAAAGAACTTTTTCCTAGATTTGGAAAAATCTTTTGCTGCCTTCCTTCCCTGAGAAACCCTAGAGAGAAGAGAGAGTTGGGAGAGAGAGAAGGGTTCTTGTGAGGGGGAGTTAGTGAGGGATTCACTAAGGTTGCTCCAAGCACGGATCAGAGTCGTCTTCTCCGCTCGTCGTCTGTCGTCTAGTTGGTGTTCTTCGTGGGAGGATCGTTCGCAAGAAGATCCGGGGTTCTCTGCCCGCTTCAGGTGGAAGCAAAAGGAGTTCGAAGGTTCTCTGCCTGCTTCAGGAGGAAGCGAAAGGAGGTCAGGTTCTCTGCCTCACCGTGTGGTGAAAAGGAGGTATTTTGTACAGGCTTCTCCGCCTTGCTGTGGGAGCAAAAGGAGAGTCACTTTCGTTTAGTGCAATACCCGGAGGGGAGGCTCCGGGGAGTGGACGTAGGTCAAGTTGACCGAACCACTATAAAATCTGGTTTGCTTTTCTGATTCAGTTTGCACTTTACTTTTCAATATAAACTGCTTGGGTGATTATCGTTGGTTGATCTTTTCGTTATTGTTTACTTGTTTCCGCTGCCAAGTATCGAAAAGATTTTTGTTGTTATCGTGAAATTTTTAAATAACCAATTCACCCCCCCTCTTGGTTAGCCTCGGGACTAGTTCAGTAGGGCTTAACATCCCTTTCGAACTTTTAAGTGGTATCAGAGCGGGATTCAAAATTTCTGTTTAAAAACTTTTGAATTTGATCCATGGCTAACTGTAACAATCGTAATACTGCTGAAGGTTATTCTATAACGAGACCACCGTTGTTTGATAACATTCCATTTGATTTTTGGAAAACATGCATGTCTACTTTTCTTCAGTCTATTGATTATCGCATGTGGATGTTAGTTAAGGACGGATACGAACCACCTTTTTGAATGGTTAACAATGTGAAAACTGAATTGCCATTTGCTGATTGGACGTTTGATGATCGTGATTTAGCACAGTTAAATGCCAAATGTTTGAACTGTTTCTTTTGTGCTTTAAAATCTGAGGACTATATGCGTGTTTCTACTTGTACAACGGGAAAAGAGATTTGGGATAGATTATGTATAACATATGAAGGTACAACTGAAGTCAAACAATCTAGGTTAAACATCTTGTTACATGATTACGAACTTTTTCGCATGAAACCTAGTGAGACTATTTCAGAAATGTACACAAGGTTCACTCAGATTGTTACCTCTTTGCATGCTTTAGGTAGAGAACTTACCAACTACGAAAGAGTGAACAAGATTCTTAGATGTTTGCCTGCTTCTTATGATGCTAAGATTACTGCTATTACTGAATCCAAAGATTTAAATACTTACTCTATTGACAGCTTACTTGGATCACTCATTGCTTACGAGCAAGGGGTGAACCAAAGGCAACTTGATGCAGGTGAACGCAAGAAAGAGAAGACAGTGGCACTAAAGGCCAAAGATTCAGATGCTAGCACTTCCGGGTCTGATAGCGATGATGTTGCCTTAATCACAAGGCAATTCAAAAGCTTTCTAAGGAAGAAACATAAGAACCATCAGAAGTGGAACAAGGGTAAGTTCAATAAAAACTTTAAGGGTTCATCTGAATCGGTTTGTTTTGAATGCAGGAAGCCCGGACACATTAAGGCTGATTGTCCAACACTTAAAGCTCACCCAAGCAAGGAGAAGGGTGAGGAGAAACCAAAGTACAGAAAGGATAAGAAGCGGATTCAGAAGGCGTTCTGGGCAGACTCTGCATCCGACTCTTCTGAGACTGAAGCTGAAGAGGAGAAAACAAACTTGTGTTTGATGGCTGATGATCACTCTGGTCAGTCCGACCAGGAAGAGGTATGTGAGCTTACTTACGATCAGTTATTTGAAGTTTCTGAAAAGATTCATACATCGTATAGGAAGCTTAAGAAAACCCATGCTAGTTTGAAACTAGATTATCTGACTTTGCAAAAAGAGCATGAAGTGTTGATTAAGGATCATTCCACCATTGATAGCAATCACATGTCTTTACTAGATGAGTTTGATGAACTGAATAAAAAACATTCTGATTTAATTGTTGAGCATAACTTGTTAAAAACAGCGCATGTTGAATTAGAACTTGCTTTTAAGAAAGTGAATGATTTGGCATCTGAGTTAGAAAGTACTGAAAGTGCAAAACGTTTGAAATTGGAAGTTTAAACAAACACATTGAGTTTTTGAAAGTAAAAATCAGTTCTTTTGAAAAATAACAAAACACCGCCTACTTTTGAACAATTTTATGCACCGCCACCTTTTAAAAATTCTGTTGCAAGTTCTTCAAAGCATGTTTCATACACTACTAGGAAGAGGCACTATCACTCACGACGTTTAGTTAATCCTTTTCCTGGTGTTAGATGTTTTTCATGTGGCATGTTAGGACACATATCACACACTTGTACTGTTCACCGTAGTACACATTGGGTGTGGAGACCCAAACTGCCTGTTGCACAGCACAGCACACATGCATCGCATTCTTCTTTTCATAAGAAGGAACCCAAACCTGTTTGGGTTCCTAAGACTGACATTTGATGATTTTGTAGGTGTGCTCTCACACAAGACCTCGTGAGAGCATGTGGTACTTGGACAGCGGATGTTCTAGACATATGACTGGAGATGCAAATCAGTTCATTTCGCTGGAGGCCAGAGCTGGAGGCAAGGTTACACTTGGAGATAACACCACCAGGAAGGTGGTAGGCACAGGTATAATTGGTGATTCAAAGAACTTTATGATTGATAATGTTTTGCTTGTAGATGGACTGAAACACAACCTGCTGAGCATCAGTCAACTCTGCGACAAGGGATACAGCATCAAATTCCTGCCCACTGGCTGCATTTTAAGCTTAAATGATGAAGTTGTTTTGCAGGGGCAAAGGATCAACAACGTCTACAAGCTGGATGTAAGTAGCATCAAATCTGATAATTCAATTTGCTTAAAAACTGCTGCTGATGAGTCTTGGTTATGGCATAGGAGATTGTGTCATGCCAGTATGAAAGCCCTTAGGAGAGTCACCCAAAAGGACTTAGTTAGAGGTGTGCCCAAGCTTAAGTTCACTAAGGATCACCTGTGTGATGCCTGTCAGTTGGGGAAGCAAGTCCAGTCCTCTTTTCACTCAGTTAAGGACATTAGCACCTCTAGACCTTTAGAAGTTCTTCACATGGACCTCTTTGGACCCATTAGCACTGCCAGCTTAGGGGGGAGAGTCTATGGTTTTGTGATTGTTGATGATTATTCAAGGTTCACTTGGGTTAAGTTTTTGTCACACAAATCTGAGTCATTTGATGAGTTTAGATCTTTCTCTACTTGGATTCAGAAGAAGTTAGGATGTGAGATTATTACCATCCATAGTGATCACGGAGGGGGGTTTGAAAATGAAAGATTTGGAAGTTTTTGTGAGAATCATGGGATTAGTCACAATTTTTCAGCTCCTAGGACCCCTCAGCAGAACGGGGTAGCTGAAAGGAAGAACAGGACCTTAGTGGAAGCCGCTAGAGCCATGCTTGCCGAGTATTCACTTCCTAAATACTTTTGGGCTGAAGCGGTGAACACTGCCTGTTATGTGCTGAATAGGGTAAATGTGAGAGTCAAACTGAACAAGACACCTTATGAGATCATTAAGGGTAGAACACCAAATCTGTCCCACCTCCATGTCTTTGGCTGTAAGGTTTTCATTCTAAACAACGGGAAGTCACCCTTAGGAAAATTTGACCCCAAATCTGATGAAGGAGTGTTCTTAGGATATTCAAGTGTGGGGAAATCCTTTAGGGTGTTCAATAGGAGGACTTTGGTGGTGGAAGAAACAACCCATGTAGTGTTTGATGAATCTGATCCTAAGGAGTCTAGATCTGAAGTAGAAGATGAAGAGATTGTTGAGGTTACCCAAGGAGTTGGAAATACAAATTTGGAGGAAAGGGTAGAACCTCAAACCCCATTGCCTAGAGATTGGAGATATTCTTCGAGTCATCCTAAAGAACTGATCTTAGGAGACCCTTCTGAAGGTGTTAGGACTAGGCATGGACTTAGGAAGGAAGTAAACCATTCTGCCTTTATCTCAATGACTGAACCCACCAACATCAATCAAGCCTTGTCGGATGAGTTTTGGATTTTAGCTATGCAGGAAGAATTGAATCAATTTGTAAGGAATGATGTTTGGGAGTTAGTAGAAAGACCTAGAAACCAAAGTATTGTGGGAACCAAGTGGGTCTTTAAGAATAAGATGAATGATTCTGGTGTGGTGGTGAGAAATAAGGCAAGATTGGTGGCTAAGGGGTATAATCAGATAGAAGGGATAGATTTTGAGGAAACTTTTGCCCCTGTAGCTAGATTGGAAGCCATTAGAGTGCTACTAGCCTTTGCCTGTTACAAGGGATTTAAGCTGTTTCAAATGGATGTCAAGAGTGCCTTTTTAAATGGGGTAATTAAAGAAGATGTTTTTGTAGAACAACCCCCAGGTTTTGAGAGTTCCCAATATCCAAGTCATGTCTATAAATTAAAAAAGGCCTTATATGGATTGAAACAGGCACCAAGAGCTTGGTATGAGAGGCTTAGCACATTCCTGTTAGAAAGAGAGTTTGTTAAGGGGAGCGTAGACACCACCCTTTTTCTGAGGAGAATAGGAGATGACTTACTCATTGTCCAGATTTATGTTGATGATATAATTTTTGGATCTTTTGATAAATATTTATGTGATGAGTTTTCCAAAACAATGAGTAAGGAGTTTGAGATGAGTATGATGGGAGAATTGTCCTACTTTTTGGGGTTTAGCATAAGGCAAATGGATGATGGAACTTTTCTCAATCAATCAAAATATACTAAGGACATTTTGAAGAAATATGAAATGGACAAAGCCAAGCCAATCAATACTCCCATGCCCTCCTCAGTTCAGTTAGATAAGGATTCAAATGGAAAATCTGTTGATCAGAAGAAGTATAGAGGGATAATAGGTTCACTGCTTTACCTGACTGCTAGCCGACCCGATATCATGTTTAGTGTCTGTCTTTGTGCTAGGTTTCAGGCTGATCCTAAAGAGTCCCACCTGACTGCTGTTAAGAGAATTCTTAGATATCTTTTAGGGACCCCAAACCTAGGAATTTGGTACCCTAGGCACAGCACCTCTTTTGAGATCATTGGATATTCTGACTCTGACTTTGCGGGGTGTAGGGTGGATAGGAAGAGTACCTCTGGGACTTGTCAATTCATAGGACAGTCGTTAGTCTCCTGGTCCAGTAGAAAACAGAACTCAGTTGCACTTTCCACTGCTGAAGCTGAGTACATTGCCTTAGGAAGTTGTGTGGCCCAAGTTCTTTGGTTGAAACAACAAGTCTTGGATTTAGGAGTACCCGTTGGCACAATTTCTGTTCTGTGTGATAATACCAGTGCCATCTGTATCTCTAAGAATCCAATCCAACATTCTAGGACCAAACACATTGACATTAGGCATCACTTCATTAGGGACCATGTTACAAAAGGGGACATTGAGCTACATCATGTAGCAACTGAAAATCAGCTGGCTGACATATTCACTAAACCACTGGCCTTTGACTCATTCAGCATTTTGAGAACCAGATTAGGAGTGATTGATATAAATGCTTGATTCTGATGACTGCTGATTTATGATTGTTATGATTGGTATTCTGATTTCTGCTTGTTAGTTTTTTGTATTCTGTTTTCTGATTTCTGTTAGTTAGTTTTTGTATTGTGATTTCTGATTTCTGTTAGTTAGTTTTTGCCTCGATTATTTTATTTTCAGTTGATTTTATTTCTTCTGCTAATTTCTGTTTTAGCCTTATTATTAGTTTGATTTGAGTATTTACTTTGCTATGATTTTCTACCTGTTTTTTATGCTTTTCAAGATCTGATCACCGCTCACTACTTCTGGTGATCTGAATTTCTGACTGAGAGTTTTTACCTTGTTTTGGTTTGGAAGCTGATAAGCAGTGATTGACTTCGCTGAATCTATTAAAGGGAAGAAACATTGATAATTGTTTCTCTTCCTCTAACTCCTTTACTGGTGTGTAGTTTCTTTTGAATAAAAATCCTTTTCAAAATTAAAATGTTAGTTTTTGAAATAGAGATTATTTTATCTTCCTACAGTAATCTGCCTCATATCAATAGTGTTTTTCAAAGTCTTGAGTCATTAGTTTGATTTTCTAAATCAAGTGATTGCATTTATCATATGTTGTATGGGTTTTGTTTTGTGAATCGTTCTTCCTTACTGCGGAGAGTCATCTCCTATGTCTGGAAGATAATCTCACAGCTGAGACTCTTTAATGATTATGAAAAGGAGAAAGCTTATAAAAGATGCGCAGTGCGCCAGATAATTTGAAAAAGAGGCATAAAATGAGCCCAAAACTGAAAAGATGCAAAATTGCCAAATTGGATACACAAAGTGTATCAAAAATCAAAAGATGCGCAAAGCGCCAACCAATTTGAAAAAGAGGCACAAAATGAGCCCAACACAAGCTTTCTTTCCTTTCAGATTATTAAATGTCTTAGAGAAATCTGTGCGCCACTTAATATTTTAAAAGCTTGAGTTTTGAAATCCCGATTTCTGATTTTTTACTTTGTAACACTATTATATCAGATATTTTTCTGGAACGAGGCTTGAAAGGATTTCTTTTCAAATCTAATGTCTTTTATTCTGAATTGAATTTTTGTTTTGAAAGAGGTTTGCATCAATAAGGTGCCCGGGGTCAGAGTTACGAAAGTTGATTATTTCCAACCTTTTTTGGATTTCAGCGCTGTCAATCGTCCTGTTATTGGTTTTTGAATATGAAATCAAGGAAAAATTCTGATTTACTCGAGCAGATTGATCAAAAAAAAAAAAAAAAAAAAACTTTGCTTTTTCATGTTTTTTTTTCTTCTGTGAGTTTTTTTGTGGCATTTTGATTTACATAATTGTGTTTTTGGAATCCTGATTGGTCATCTTCATCATCCATCTTGTTCTGTTTTCTTCACATCGTCCTGGACGATGCACATATCGTCCTGGACGATCCACTCCGTCCTGGACGATCTAAACATCGTCCTGGACGATTCGTTCAGAATCGCCCCTTCACTGCTCCAGCTGCTGAAGAATTCCAATTATTGGTGATCGTCCCGGACGATACTCACATCGTCCTGGACGATATGATCCATATCCTCCTGATCTGATCAAACGGCTGAGATTGCGCCAATTATTGCCCATCGTCCCGGACGATCCCCGTATCGTCCCGGACGATCCACCTGTCAAGCCGCTGGACAATTTAAATTCGGCCCATCCGACATATTTATTGTAAATCGTCCTGGACGATCCACCTAATCGTCCGGGACGATACCTTTTCGTCAACGGTCATCCAGCTGACACCTCGGGACGATCGCCTGTGTCTAATCGTCCCGGACGATATCTGATCGTCCTGGACGATCGGACCGCCTTTTTGACCAATCGCACAGGACGACATAAATGTCCCGATCGTCCCGGACGATGTCTCGATCGTACGGGACGATCAGTCCGTTTTCTTTATAAACAGCAGATTTCTTGAGTTTTTTCACACCGGTTTTCTCCACTCCACCTCTCCTCCTTACTCTCTCAAATCCTCATGGCTGGTGGCAAGCGTTCCCGTCAGAAGGGTGCCAGTTCGTCCCGGGGACATGTAGATCCTCGCTTCCCGAATGCCGCCGATCAGGCGGCTTTCGAATGCTATCGTAATGTAGGTATCACGCACTCCAAGATTGTCAATCCACGCACTCTCACGTATCCCGTTTTAGACTTGTTCGCACACACCTCGCTCACCTTCATTCTGACCTTAGCCTTTCCCTTCAATCTGGAACTCCTTCGCATCTTCTTTGCCAACTTGTGCATTTCCGCGGACTATTCCACTCTTCGCTCCTACGTAAATCAACGCCCCGTGGAACTCACGACCCACGATTTTCACAATATCCTCAACTTGTCTATCACTGGCGACAAGATCTACACGATCATCAACGATCCTGACTATGATTGGAGTGTCGCCAATCACTTCCTTCGCAATACCAACGCACCCTATCACGACAATGCTTGCTCTTCCCTTCTCAAGGACGCCCGGACCATTCAGCACGTCCTTCGTTCCTCCATCATTCCAAAGGCGGGGGATCGGATTCACATTACCCCGCTTCTGTCCTTGACCACCTACTACATCATGGCCCGTCGAGAATTTAATGCCTCTGATTTGATCATCCGATACATAGAACATCTCACCACCATTAGAGATCCGGGCCACAGGCGTCGCCCAAATCTAGCTTTAGGTCATCTCATTCACTATGCCTTAGAGACAAAATATGACCTTCAGTATCCTGTCCCTCCTGATGTCCCTCCTTCCTTCTTCACAAACAACTCATTCCACGTCCTACACAGCACCCGCCTACATCCGGAACCTGCCCCGGATGTTGAGGAAGAAGAGGAAGAGGCTGCTCCAGTTCCTGCTGCACCAGAGGCACCTGCACCCCTTCGCATTGCCTCTCCCCTTGACCACCTGGTGCAGCGCTTCGACCAGTGGGAGGCCCGTTTTGACTCCTACGTGGTTGCCCAGGAGCAGCAGCACAACGAGGACCTCCAACGCTTCGCGGACTATGCTGCGCAGCAGCAGCAGCAGCACGACCAGGACATGGCCTGGTTTGGAGCTCACTTTCAGGCCATTCACCATTACTTCTACCCTCCACCGCCACCTCCTTCTTTCGATCAGGATCCGCCTCAGTTTTAGTTTTCTGTCGTGTTGTTGTTCTGTATATGTTTTTATTTTATGTTTTATTTCCGTGTTTATGTTTCTCCCTCCTCCTTTTTGTGATGTCAAAAGGGGGAGTCAGTTGTAGTCGTGTCGTGTCTGTTTCTATTTTCTATTTCATGTTTTCTGTATTGTTTGAGCTGTTAAATGAAAATTAAAAAAAAATGTTTGTTTTGTTTGATCTGCTAGTTTACCTTTGTTTTCAGACTAATTTACAAATGTTTTCCATCATCAAAAAGGGGGAGATTGTTGCAAATCTGGTTTTGATGATGACAAACATGTTTCCAGTGTGTTTTGCTTGGCTAATATGTTTCAGGCACAAAAGACCGCGAGCCACTCAAGCCAACTCAAGATCGGGTCCAAGTGTGTCAAATGTATGATTTTTCTTTTTATTGAGTCAATTGTAATGTAACTGATTCCCTAGCTAAGTAACCTTGCACACACACACTCAGAGGGAGAGATTGAGTGATTAGAGTTTCTGTTGCAATTTTGTTCAGATCGTCCTGGACGATATCCACATCGTCCTGGACGATCCAGTTAAAACAGAAACCCTAATTAGGGCGACTAAGTTAAGAAGGACTGATTGAGCCGATCTTCCTGGACGATCTATGGATCGTACGGGACGATATTCCCAAATCAGAAATTCTCAGCCGCCAGATTAAGTTAGGCAAGTTTTATTTTAAGTATTTTGGTCTGATCGTCCCAGACGATACGTGTATCGTCCTGGACGATTCACTACAATCATGCCTAAATTAGTCTGGTAATTAAGGAAAGCGATTAATGTTTAATTGATACGATCACATCGTCCTGGACGATCGCAGGATCGTCCCGGACGATCGTGATCGTCTTGTGCATTTCAGCTGTACGTCCAGAACTATGTACAGGACGATTTGGGGCCTTTTTGAACTAATCGTACCGGACGATTACCCTATCGTACGGGACGATCACGTCATTTTTTGGTCGTCCAGCACAGATTTCTCTGGACGACCCGAACTGTCTTCTGGACGATTTCCTTCAATTTGAACTAATCGTCCCGGACGATCGCAGGATCGTACGGGACGATCTGAACAACTTTTTCTACTGATCGTCCAGAAGAGCCAGATCGTCCAGGCTGAAACAGCTGAATTTGAACTGATCGTACAGGACGATCTACCGATCGTCCTGGACGATCTTGGCCGACAAGTTGAGATTTAGGGCAAGTTTTAAGCCCTCCTTTAAAAGAACTTTTTCCTAGATTTGGAAAAATCTTTTGCTGCCTTCCTTCCCTGAGAAACCCTAGAGAGAAGAGAGAGTTGGGAGAGAGAGAAGAGATCTTGTGAGGGGGAGTTAGTGAGGGATTCACTAAGGTTGCTCCAAGCACGGATCAGAGTCGTCTTCTCCGCTCGTCGTCTGTCGTCTAGTTGGTGTTCTTCGTGGGAGGATCGTTCGCAAGAAGATCCGGGGTTCTCTGCCCGCTTCAGGTGGAAGCAAAAGGAGTTCGAAGGTTCTCTGCCTGCTTCAGGAGGAAGCGAAAGGAGGTCAGGTTCTCTGCCTCACCGTGTGGTGAAAAGGAGGTATTTTGTACAGGCTTCTCCGCCTTGCTGTGGGAGCAAAAGGAGAGTCACTTTCGTTTAGTGCAATACCCGGAGGGGAGGCTCCGGGGAGTGGACGTAGGTCAAGTTGACCGAACCACTATAAAATCTGGTTTGCTTTTCTGATTCAGTTTTGCACTTTACTTTTCAATATAAACTGCTTGGGTGATTATCGTTGGTTGATCTTTTTGTTATTGTTTACTTATTTCCGCTGCTAAGTATCGAAAAGATTTTTGTTGTTATCGTGAAATTTTTAAATAACCAATTCACCCCCCCTCTTGGTTAGCCTCGGGACTAGTTCAGTAGGGCTTAACATCCCTTTCGAACTTTCAGCCGCGCGGGAATCACAATAACTTTCTACCGAGGATTCCGTTTCGGCAATATGACCCTATTCCGGAAAGCTTTTTAGAGCCGGAGGGGGCGCCGTAGGCCCATCGGACGGGCTTGCGCAGCCGAACAGCGCAGTTTCGGTCCCCTACGTTCCGCCGGAATGAAGACGCCCCCAAATCCTTGCTCAGCCGTAGTCTACTTAATTATATTTTGAGACCATATTACTACGGGTGCGACCACACCAGCACCAGTGCACCGGATCCCATCAGAACTCCGTAGTTAAGCGTGCTTGGGCGAGAGTAGTACTAGGATGGGTGACCTCCTGGAAAGTCCTCGTGTTGCACCACCGTTTTTAATAGGGGTTCTATTTTTTTCTCATGGCGCTCTAGCACGGCCTACTGAACCCCGGCAATGCACACTCGGCGCGCATCGGGCCAAGAAATCTTCATCGTGGGACCTTTGAAGGGGAACGGCATGACCCAGGATGCGGCCGCACGGGAATCGTAGTAACTTTCTGCCGAGGATTCGATTTCGGCATTATGACCCCATTCCGGAAAGCTTTTTCGGAGCCGGAGGTCACGCCGTAGGCCCATCGGACGGGCTTGCGCAGCCGAACAGCACAGTTTCGGTCCCCTAGTGTCCGCCGGAATGAAGACGCCCCCAAATCCCCGCTCAGCCGGAGTCTACTTAATTATATAGTGAGACCATATTACTATGGGTGCGACCATACCAGCACCAATGCACCGGATCCCATCAGAACTTCGCAGTTAAGCGTGCTTGGGCGAGAGTAGTTTTAAGATGGGTGACCTCCTGGGAAGTCCTCGTGTTGCAACCCCTTTTTTAATCGGGGTTCTCTTATTTTCTCATGGCGCTCCAGCACGGCCTACTGAACCCCGGCAATGCTTGCTCGGCGCGCATCGGGCGAAGAAATCCTCATCGTGGGACCCCTGAAGGGGAACGGCAAGTCGCAGGATGTGACCACGCTGGAATCGCATTAACTTTCTGCCGAGGAATCCGTTTTGATATTATGACCTCATTCCGGAAAGCTTTTTCAGAGCCGGAGGTGGCGCCGTTGGCCCATCGGACTGGCTTGTGCAGCCGAATAGTGCAGTTTTGGTCCCCTACGGTCCGCTGTAATGAAGACGCCCCCAAATCCCCGCTCAGGCGGAGACTACTTAATTATATTTTGAGACCATATTACTATTGGTGCGACCATACCAGCACCAGTGCACCAGATCCCATCAGAACACTACAGTTAAGCGTGCTTGGGTGAGAGTAGTACTAGGATGGATGACCTCCTGGGAATTCCTCATGTTGCACACCCTTTTTTAACCGGGGTTCTCTTTTTTGTCATGGCGCTCCAGCACGGCCTACTGAACCCCAGCAATGCTCGCTCGGCGCGCATCAGGCGAAGAAATCATCATCGTGGGACCCCTGAAGGGGAACGACATGTCCCAGGATGCGGCCGCGCGGGAATCACAATAACTTTCTGCCGAGGATTCCGTTTCGGCATTATGACCCCATTCCAGAAAGCTTTTTCAGAGCCGGAGGTGGTGCCGAAGTCCCATCGGACGGGCTTGCGTAGCCGAACAGCACAGTTTCGGACCCGTACGGTCCGCCGGAATGAAGACCCCCCAAATCCCCGCTCAGCCGGAGTCTACTTAATTATATTTTGAGACCATATTACTACGGGTGCGACCATACCAGCACCAGTGCACCGGATCCTATCAGAACTCCGCAGTTAAGCATGCTTGGGCGAGAGTAGTGCTAGGATGGGTGACCTCCTGGGAATTCCTTGTGTTGCACCGCCTTTTTTAACCGGGGTTCTCTTTTTTTCTCATGGCGCTCCAGCACGGCCTACTGGGCACTGGCAATGCACGCTCGGCGCACATCGGGCGAAGAAATCCTCATCGTGGGAACCCTGAAGTGGAACGGAATGTCCCAGGATGCGGCCGCGCGGGAATCACAATAACTTTCAACCGAGGATTCCGTTTCGGCAATATGACCCCATTCTGGAAAGCTTTTTAGAGCCGGAGGGGGCGCCGTAGGCCCATCGGACGGGCTTGCGCAGCCGAACAGCGCAGTTTCGGTCCCCTACGTTCCGCCGGAATGAAGACGCCCCCAAATCCTTGCTCAGCCGTAGTCTACTTAATTATATTTTGAGACCATATTACTACGGGTGCGAACACACCAGCACCAGTGCACCGGATCCCATCAGAACTCTGCAGTTAAGCGTGCTTGGGCGAGAGTAGTACTAGGATGGGTGACCTCCTGGAAAGTCCTCGTGTTGCACCATCGTTTTTAATAGGGGTTCTATTTTTTTCTCATGGCGCTCTAGCACGGCATACTGAACCCCGGCAATGCACACTCGGCGTGCATCGGGCCAAGAAATCTTCATCGTGGGACCTTTGAAGGGGAACGGCATGACCCAGGATGCGGCCGCGCGGGAATCGTAGTAACTTTCTGCCGAGGATTCGGTTTCGGCATTATGACCCCATTCCGGAAAGCTTTTTCGGAGCCGGAGGTCACGCCGTAGGCCCATCGGACGGGCTTGCGCAGCCGAACAGCACAGTTTCGGTCCCCTAGTGTCCGCCGGAATGAAGACGCCCCCAAATCCCCGCTCAGCCGGAGTCTACTTAATTATATAGTGAGACCATATTACTACGGGTGCGACCATACCAGCACCAGTGCACCGGATCCCATCAGAACTTCGCAGTTAAGCGTGCTTGGGCGAGAGTAGTTTTAGGATGGGTGACCTCCTGGGAAGTCCTCGTGTTGCACCCCCTTTTTTAACCGGGGTTCTCTTATTTTCTCATGGCGCTCCAGCACGGCCTACTGAACCCCGGCAATGCTCGCTCGACGCGCATCGGGCGAAGAAATCCTCATCGTGGGACCCCTGAAGGGGAACGGCATGTCGCAGGATGTGACCACGCTGGAATTGCATTAACTTTCTGCCGAGGATTCCGTTTCGGTATTATGACCTCATTCCGGAAAGCTTTTTCAGAGCCGGAGGTGGCGCCGTTGGCCCATCGGACTGGCTTGTGCAGCCGAATAGTGCAGTTTTGGTCCCCTACGGTCCGCTGTAATGAAGACGCCCCCAAATCCCCGCTCAGGCGGAGACTACTTAATTATATTTTGAGACCATATTACTATTGGTGCGACCATACCAGCACCAGTGCACCAGATCCCATCAGAACACTACAGTTAAGCGTGCTTGGGTGAGAGTAGTACTAGGATGGGTGACCTCCTGGGAATTCCTCATGTTGCACACCCTTTTTTAACCGGGGTTCTCTTTTTTGTCATGGCGCTCCAGCACGGCCTACTGAACCCCAGCAATGCTCGCTCGGCGCGCATCAGGCGAAGAAATCATCATCGTGGGACCCCTGAAGGGGAACGACATGTCCCAGGATGCGGCCGCGCGGGAATCACAATAACTTTCTGCCGAGGATTCCGTTTCGGCATTATGACCCCATTCCAGAAAGCTTTTTTAGAGCCGGAGGTGGTGCCGAAGTCCCATCGGACGGGCTTGCGCAGCCGAACAGCGTAGTTTCGGACCCGTACGGTCCGCCGGAATGAAGACCCCCCAAATCCCCGCTCAGCCGGAGTCTACTTAATTATATTTTGAGACCATATTACTACGGGTGCGACCATACCAGCACCAGTGCACCGGATCCTATCAGAACTCCGTAGTTAAGAATGCTTGGGCGAGAGTAGTGCTAGGATGGGTGACCTCCTGGGAATTCCTTGTGTTGCACCGCCTTTTTTAACCGGGGTTCTCTTTTTTTCTCATGGCGCTCCAGCACGGCCTACTGGGCCCTGGCAATGCACGCTCGGCGCACATCGGGCAAAGAAATCCTCATCGTGGGAACCCTGAAGTGGAACGACATGTCCCAAAATGTGACCGCGCGGGAATTGCAATAACTTTCTACAAAGGATTCAATTTCAATATTATGACCCCATTCCGGAAATACTTTTCAGGCGCCGTAGGCCCATCGGACGGGCTTGCGCAGCCGAACAGCGTAGTTTTAGACCCGTACGGTCCGTCGAAATATAGACCCCCCAAATCCCCGCTCAGCCGGAATCTACTTAATTATATTTTGACACCATATTACTACGGGTGCGACCATACCAGCACCAGTGCACCGGATCCCAACAAAACTCCGCAGTTAAGCGAGCTTGGGCGAGAGTAGTACTAGGATGGGGGACCTCCTGGGAATTCCTCGTGTTGCACCCCTTTTTTTAACCGGGGTTCTCTTTTTTTCTCATGGCGCTCTAGCACGGACTACGGAACCTCGGCAATGCTCGCTCCGTGTGCATCGGGCGATGAAATCTACTTCGTGCGACCCCTGAAGGGGAACGGCATGTCCCAGGATGCGGCCGTGCGGGAATCGTAATAACTTTTTGCCGAGAAATCCGTTTCCGCATTATAACCCCATTCCGGAAAGCTTTTTCAGAGCCGGATGTGGCGCCGTAGGCCCATCGGACGGGCTTGCGCAGCTGAACAGCACAGTTTTGGTCCCCTATTATCCGCCGGAATGAAGACGCCCCCAAATCCCCGCTCAGCCGGAGTCTACTTAATTATATTTTGAGACCATATTACTACGGGTGCGACCATACCAGCACCAGTGCACCAGATCCCATCAGATCTCTGTATTTAAGCGTGCTTGGGCGAACGTAGTACTAGGATGGGTGACCTCCTGCGAATTCCTCATGTTGCACAACCTTTTTTTAACAGGGGTACTGTTTTTTTCTCATGGCGCACCAGCACGGTCTACAAAACCCCGATAATGCTCGCTCGGCGCGCATCGGGCGAAGAAATCCTCATCGTGGGACCCCTGAAGGGGAACGGTATGTCCCAAGATATGGCCGCGCGGGAATCGCAATAAATTTCTACCGAGGATTCCGTTTCGGTATTATAACCCCATTCCGGAAAGCTTTTTAGAGCCGGAGGTGGCGCCGTAGGCCCATTGGACGGGCTTGCGCAGCCGAACAGCGCAGTTTCGGTCCCCTACATTCCGCCGGAATGAAGACACCCCCAAATCCTTGCTCAGCCGGAGTCTACTTAATTGTATGTTGAGACAATATTTCTACGGGTGCGACCATACCAGCACAAGTGCACCGGATCCCATCAGAACTTTGCAATTAAGCGTGCTTGGGCGAGAGTAGTACTAGGATGGGTGACCTCCTGGGAATTCCTCGTGTTGCGCACCCTTTTTTAATCGGGGTTCTCTTTTTTTCTCATGGCACTCCAGCACGGCCTACTAAACCCCGGCAATGCTCGCTCGGCGTGCATCGGGCGAAGAAATCCTCATCGTGGGACCCCTGAAGGGGAACAGAATGTCCCAGGATGCGGCCGCGCGGGAATCGTAATACCTTTCTACCGAGGATTCCGTTTCAGCAATATGACCCCATTTCGGAAAGCTTTTTAGAGCCGGAGGTGGCGCCGTAGGCCCAACGGACGGGCTTGCGCAGCCGAACAGCGCAGTTTCGTTCCCCTACGTTCCTCCGGAATGAAGGCGCCCCCAAATCCTTGCTCAGCCGGAGTCTACTTAATTATATTTTGAGACAATATTTCTACGGGTGCGACCATACCAGCACCAGTGCACCGGATCCCATCAGAACTTTGCAATTAAGCGTGCTTGGGCGAGAGTAGTACTAGGATGGGTGACCTCCTGGGAAGTCCTCGTGTTGCACCCCCTTTTTTAACCGGGGTCCTCTTTTTTTTCTCATAGCGCTCCAGCACGGCCTACTGAACCCCGGTAATGCTCGCTCGGTGCGCATCAGGCGAAGAAATCCTTATTGTGGGACCCCTGAAGGGGAACGTCATGTCCCAGGATGCGGTCGCGCGGGAATCGCAATAACTTTCTACCGAGGATTCCGTTTCGGTATTTTGACCCCATTCCGAAAAGCT
>CM034300.1:36918061-37047120 GCA_019925795.1 Dendrobium chrysotoxum | reverse complement strand
CTCTCTCTCTCTCTCCCTCCCTCCCTCTGTCATTATTTCTTATTCTCCATCATTCTCCTTCGCACTCTATCACCCTCCTGCTCTCTTCTCTCTCTCTCCCCCTCTCATTATTTCTAATTCTCCATCATTGTCCCTCTCTCTCTCTCCCACTATCATTATTTCTAATTCTCCATCATTCTCCTCTCTCTCTCCCTCTCTTGTTATTTCTAATTCTCCATCATTCTCTCTCTCTATCCGTCTCTCTCTTTCTCTTCCTCTTTCATTATTTCTAATTCTCCATCATTCTCGCTCTCTCTCCGCTCTCTCTCTATCTCTTTGTCTCCCACTCTCGATAATTCTAATTCTCCATCTTTCTCCCTCTCTCTCTCCCTCCCTTTCTCATTATTTCTAATTCTCCAATATTTTCCTTTTTGCTCTCTCTCTCCCTCTCTCTCTCTCTCTCTCCCACTCTCAATAATTCTAATTCTCCATCATTCTCCCTCTTGCTCTCTCTCCCTCTCTCTCTCATTACTTCTTACTCCATCATTCTCATTCTTGCTCTCTCTCTCTCTCTCTCTCCCCCTCTCACATTATTTCTGATTCTTCATCATCCTCCTTGCTCTATCTCTCTCTCTCTCTCCCTCTCTCATTTTTTCTAATTCTCCATCATTCTCCTTGTTGCTCTATCTCCCTCTTTTTCTCCCCTCTCTCTCTCTCCCCTCATTATTTTTAATTCTCCTTCATTCTCTCTCTACCTCTCTTTCTCTCCCTCTCTCATTATTTCTAATTCTCCATCATTCTCCCTCTTGCTCTCTCTCTCTCATTATTTCTAATTCTCTGTCATTCTCCCTCTTGCTCCCTTTCTCTCTCTACCTCTCTCTCTCCCTCTCTCATTATTTCTAATTCTCCATCATTCTCCTTCTTGTTCTATCTCCCTCTTTCCTCCACTCTCTCCTCTCTCTCTCTCTCACTTTTTTTCTCTCTCTCTCTCTCTCTCATTATTTCTAATTCTCCATCATTCTATCTCCCTCTTTCTCTCTTCCTCTCTTATTATTTATAATTTCCATTATTCTCTCTCGCTCCCTCCCTCTCTCACTTTCTCTCCCTCTCTTTATTTTAATTCTCCATCATTCTCCCTCTTGCTCTCTCTCTCTCATTATTTCTAATTCTCCATCATTCTCCCTCTTGCTCTCTCTCTCTCTCTCTCCCTCCCTCCCTCCCTCTGTTATTATTTCTTATTCTCCATCATTCTCCTTCTCACTCTATCACCCTCTTTCTCTCTTCTCTCTCTCCCCCTCTCATTATTTCTAATTCTCCATCATTGTCCCTCTCTCTCTCTCCCACTATCATTATTTCTAATTCTCCATCATTCTCCCTCTCTCTCTCCCTCTCTTGTTATTTCTAATTCTCCATCATTCTCTCTCTCTCCGTCTCTCTCTTTCTCTCCCTCTTTTATTATTTCTAATTCTCCCTCTTTCTCTCCTCTCTCTCTCTCTCTCTCTCTCTCTCTCTCTCTCTCTCTCTCTCTCTCTCTCCCACTCTCAATAATTCTAATTCTCCATCTGTCTTCCTCTCTCTCTCCCTTTCTCATTTTTCTAATTCTCCATCATTCTCCTTTTTGCTCTCTCTCTCTCTCTCTCTCTCTCTCTCTCTCCCCCTCTCTCAATAATTCTAATTCTCCATCTTTCTCACCCTCTCTCTCTCCCTCTCTCATTATTTCTAATTCTCCATCATTCTCCTTCTTGCTCTATCTCTCTCTCTCTCACATTACTTCTTACTCCATCATTCTCATTCTTGCTCTACCTCCCTCCCTCTCTCTCTCTCCCCCTCCGTCATTATTTCTAATTCTTCATCATTCTCCCTCTCTCTCTCTCTCTCCCTCTCTCATTATTTCTAATTCTTCATCATTCTCCCTTTTGCTCTCCTCTCTCTCTTATTATTTCTAATTCTCTATCATTCTCCTTATTGCTCTCTCTCTCTCTCTCTCTCATTATTTCTAATTCTCAATCATTCTCCTTCCCGCTCTATCTCCCTCTTTCTCTCCTCTCTCTCTCTCTCTCTCTCTCTCTCTCTCTCTCTCTCATTATTTCTTGATGGCCCTCCAATATATAGACAATCTTCTTCTTGATTGGATGTTTGACTTGAATGGAGTTATTGTGGAAGGGGACAATGCCGGTGTGATACACTTTATGCAAAATTTCAAACAAAGAGAACTTTGGAGGCAGCAACCCTTGGATGGTTTTAAGCTAGATTGGATAAAGTCTTTCCAAAAGGTTTTCTTTGTGCATACTAATAGGAGGTTCAATAAGGCGGCTCATTTTTGTGCACATTGGGCCTTAAATAGTTCTTTCTCTTGGGTTATAAATGATAGTAACAAAGGGTGTATACCTCAAGAATTTTTAAATATTCTTGAGGCTGATTATAGCTTTTCTTTTTTTGATTAGGGGTTGGTTGGCCTTTTGGTGCCTTACTTTTTGTAATGGTTTTATTTAGATGAATGCAAGATGCAAAGTTCAGCTCTCTCATTATTTCTAATGCTCAATCTCCTCTCCTCTCTCTCACTCACACACACACTCTCTCTCTCATTATCATGAATTCTCGATCATTCTCCCTTTTGCTCTCTCTCTCTCTCCCTCTCTTATTATTTCTAATTTTTCATCGTTCTTGTTCTTGCTCTATCTCTCTCTTTATCTCTCCCTATCTCTCTGTATGTCTTTCTCTCTCCCTCTCACTATTTCTAATTCTCCATCATTCTCCCTCTTACTCTCCGCTCTCTCTCTCTCTCCCTCTCTCTCTCTCTCTCTCTCTTTGTCCCTCTCTCATTATTTCTAATTCTCCATCATTCTCCCTCTTACTCTCCGCTCTCTCTCTCCCTCTCTCTCTCTCTCTCTTTGTCCCTCTCTCATTATTTCTAATTCTACATCATTCTCCTTCTTGCTCAATCTCCCTCTTTCTCTCATCTTCTCACTCTCTCTCTCTCATCATTTAGAATTCTCGATCACTCCCTTTTGCTCTCTCTCTCTGTATATATTTCTCTCTCCCTCACTCATTATTTCTAATTCTTCATCATTCTCCTTCTTGCTCTCTCCCACTCTCTCTCTCTCTTCCTCTCTCTCAATAGTTCTAATTCTTCATCATTCTCCCTCCCTCTTTCTCTCCTCTCTCTCTCCCTAACTCATTATTTCTAATTCTCTCTCTCTCTCTCTCTCTCTCTCTCTCTCTCTCTCTCTCTCTCTCTCCCCCTCCCTCCCTCCCTCCCTCCCTCTCTCATTATTTCTAATCATCCATCATTCTCCTTCTTGCACTATCTCCCTCTTTCTCTCCTCTCTCTCAATCTCTCAATCTCTCAATCTCTATCTCAATATTTCTAATTCTCCATCATTGTCCCTCTTGCTCTCTCTCTCTCTATCTCAATTTTCTAATTCTCCATCATTCTCTCTCTGTCATTATTTCTAATTCTCTATCATTCTCCATCTTGCTATATCTTCCTCTCTCTCTCTCCCACTCTCAATAATTCCAATTCTCCATCTTTCTCCCTCTCTCTCTCCCCCTCTCTCATTATTTCTAATTTTTCATCATTCTCCTTCTTGCTCTATCTCCCTCTCTCTCTCTCTTCATTATTTCTAATTTTTCATCATTCTCTTTCTTGCTCCATGTTCCTCTTTCTCCTCTCTCTCTCTCTCTCGTTATCTCTCTCCCTCTTCCTCTCTCCCTCATTATTTCTAATTTTCTGTCATTCTCCCTCTCTCTCTCTCTCTCTCCCTCCCCCTCTCCCTCTCTCATTATTTCTAATTCTCCATCATTCTCCTTCTTGCTCCATATCCCTCTTTCACCTCTCTCTCTCTCTAAGTTCAGCTCTCTCTCTCTCTCTCTCTCTCCCTCTCTCTCTCTCTCTCCCTCCATCATTATTTGTAATTCTCCATCATTCTTGTTCTTGCTCTATCACTTTCTTTCTCTCTCCTCTCTCTCTCTTCCTCGCTTAATAATTATAATTCTCCATCATTCTCCCTCCCTCTTTCTCTCCTCTCTCTCTCTCCCTATCTCATTATTTCTAGTTCTCCATCATTCTCTCTCTCTCCCCCCCACTCTCCCACTCTCAATAATTCTAATTCTCCATCTTTCTCCCTCTCTCTCTTCCTCTCTCATTATTTTTAATTCTCCATCATTCTCCTTCTTGCTCTATCTCTCTCTTTCTCTCCCTCTCTCTCTCTCTCTTCATTATTTCTAATTTTCCATCATTCTCCTTCTTGCTCCATGTCCCTCTTTCTCCTCTCTCTTCTCTCTCTCTCTCCCTCCCTCTTGTTACGACTCCAGCTCATGAGTTTCTATTTTGATGATAACAAACATTATGGCACACATCTCCTAATATTTGGAATGTACATTTATTTATGTGTATACTAATATTTCAGGATATAGCATGCACTATCCAACAAAGAATAAAGGCTTAAGAATGGGTAGAATAAGTTATGATGTATGATTCTTGTAATTATCATTTGATGTACTTTTTGATTTCTTGAGTCAAGTCCTGTAAGAGTGTATGCTTACTTGTGACCATGTACACACACACTCAGGGGGAGTGAGATCTGCCAAAACCAGTTCAACTTTTGAACAAATCGTACTGGACGATTTTAGATCGTCCATGACGATCTGTTCATTGAACTAATCATTTTGTATGATATTTATATCATCCTGGCCGATCCAATATGATCTCAAAACCCTAGCCGCCATGATAATTTAGGCAAGGATTTAAGATTCAGTTTTTGGTCTAATCATCCAGGATGATCTATGATAATGTTGCCTAAATTATTCCTTTAATTATTCAATCAAATATGCATAATTTGATATTATGGTCGTCTTAGATGATCGGTATATCGTACTGGACGATTTGTGCAAAATTTGTACTGATCGTCCTGGACTATCCTGAGATTGTCCAGGACTATCAGGTCAAATTCTTGCACATTGTCCGAGATGATCCTGCGATCGTCCTAGATGATCTTTGGCGGCAGAATTGAGTTTTTAGAGCACATCGTCCTGGACGATCCTGAGAACATCCTAGACGATCTTTGCCGCCAGAATTGATTTGGATGGATTTTTGGAGCTCTCTATTTAAGCTTTCTCAAGGCACTTGATAGGTATCTTTGGCAGCCATTTAGGCTTCGTTTCTTCGGGAGAAAACTTGAAGGGAGAGATGAAAGGGTGGAGTTTGAAAGGGAGAAAGCCTTGGAAGGAGGATTTTTGAGGGAGTGTGAAGGGGTTCATACGGTTGCTCCGGCAAGCTTGCACCTAAGTACCATCAGATTCAAAGGTCATCACAAGGGAAGTTTTGGGAAGAAGATCTCTTTGGTGTCGAAGGACCAGGCTACTCCGCCGCACCAGGGAAGGTGGAAGTGATTTTGTAAGGGCTTCTCCGCCTAACTGTGGGGGCTAAAGAAGAGTCACTAAAGGTGTAGTGTAATACTCGGAGGGTACCTCCGGGATGTGGACGTAGGTCAAGTTGGACCCAACCAATATAAATTTAGTGTGTTCTTTCTGATCATTTTTTGCATTTTATTTTAGTGCAATTAACTGCTTGGGTGAAATCTGTGATTGATCTTTTTATTATTGATTTAATTTGTTTCCACTACAAGATATAAAAAGATATTTCTTTTTGTTAAAAAAGTTTTTAAATATCCAATTCACCCCCCTTCTTGGTTAGCCTCGAGACTAGTTCATAAGAGCTTAACATCCCTAACAAACTTTCAAGTGGTGTCAGAGCGGAATTCATAAAATCAAGTTTTGGAAAACTTTTGAATTTTGATCCATGGCTAATTTTTGAAATCGTAATATTGCAGAAGGATATTCAATCACATGACCATCATTATTTAAAAATATTACTTTTAATTTTTGAAAATTTTGCATGTATATTTTCTTGAAATCAATAGATTATCGTATGTGACATATGATTCAAACTGGTTATTTTGTGCCGACACGTATTGTAGATGGAATTAAAACTGATATTCCTTTTTCTGAATGGAGTATAGTAGATCAGATCAATGCTCAATTGAATGCTAAATATTTAAATTATTTTTCTGTGCTTTGAATTCTAATGATTATATGTTAGTATCCACATGCACTACTGGCAAAGAAATTTAAAAAAAATTATGCACTACGTATGAAGGTACTTGTGAAATCAAGCAATCTAGGCTAAATATTTTAATGCATGATTATGAACTTTTTAGCATGGAACCTTATGAAACGATCTTAGACATGTATACTAGGTTTACTCAAATTGTGATATCATTACATGCATTACGAAAAGAACTTTCAAACATTAAAAAAATAAATAAAATCCTACGTTCTCTGCTTAATAAATTTGATGTCAAGGTCATTGCAATTTCTGAATCTAAAAATTTGAACAAATATTCTATTGATAATCTAATTGGCTCACTTATTGCCTACGAGCAAGGTTTGGGTCAAAAGCTTTGGATGCATGTGAAACTATAGTACTGAAAGCTGAAAACATGGATGAAAGCGACTTAGAAGATGATGAAAGTAAGGAGTTAGTATCAATAACAAACAAATTGAAAAGTCTAATAAAGCACAAGCATCAACATCAACAAAAGTGGAATAAAGATAAAAAAGGTAAGAATGTTAAGATTTTTTCTAATATTATTTGCTTTGGATGTAGGAAACTTGGACATATGAAAAATCAATGCTCGAAATTAAAAACCCTTCCTGAAAAGAAAAATGGTAAATCTAAGCAAATTGTAATAAGGGCAAATAATGCAAAACAAAAAATCTCCTGGGCAGACCTAGCTTCTGAATCATCAGACCATGAGAGAGATGATGTGAATTAATGTTTTGCTTGTGTATTTGTGTTTATGTTTTTTATTTTTTGTTGTTCATTATGTTTGTGTTTTAAGTGTTATTTTTTTATGTTTTATTTTTCTTTTTTCTTACTTTTTATTTTTCTTTTAAAATTTTAAAATTAATTTCTTTATTGTTTGTGTAGTCTCTCTGATTAGCACACATATATTACCTTTTGTTTCATTTACACTTTAGAAAATCAAAATTATTTTTCAAAGATCATGTTTTTTAAAAATGGAAAATTTACCTCCTATTTTTCTAAAAAATTCTATGTAATTTATGGTTGATTTCTCTAAAATCAGGCAAAGAAAGAAAACTCATGATTTTGTCTCTTCATCTCATTTCTTTATATAAGACTGTTTCACTTTTGATTCAAAATCTGTTTCAAATTATAAATTAATTTTTGAAATTGAATATTTTTCATCTCCCTACATTTTATCTATCTCATAGAAATCTTTTGCAAGTTAATGAACCTACTTCAAAGATTATCTTAATCAGGTTGTTCGTCTTTATCATAAGAATATGGTTTGTTGATTTTAAAGATTTAGAAAGGAGGCAAATTACAAAAATCAAAAGAGGCACAAAATGAGCTCAAAACTGAAAAGATGTGCAATATCGCCAAATTGAAAAGATACGCAAAGTGTATAAAAAATCAAAAGATGCGCAAAGAGTACCAAAATGAAAAGAGGCATAAAATGAGCCCACAAAAAGTTAGCTTCCCTTCTTGTAAATCTCTAAAGTTTAGAAAACATATGCCTTTTTGATAAATTCGTTACTTAAGTTTGAAATCATGATTTATGATTCATTACTTTGCATTAATCTTCTATTAGATATATTTCATGAAAGGAGTTTTGAAAATTTTTTTGTTCGTTATCTAATTTGTTTCTTGATTTTGATATTGGCTTAAAAAGTTTTTTAGTCTTTTTAAAACCTGAGCTTGGATTAACAATTTCTGAATTTCTAAATTTTTTGGGTTATGAGTAGTCTATACATGCCTTACTAAGCTTTTGAAAAAAATCACGAGGTGACTTTCTCATTACAAAAAATTCTTGATATTTCAAAATATTTTTTTCAAAAAAAACTTTTCACCAAATCAGGGACCGTTTTTTATCTTTTAGTCTATTTTTTCTGTTTCATTTTTCTATGCTCTTCTTTTTGATAATGTCAAAAGGGGAGAACGTACTGTTATATTTGTGAAGTTTGTTATGTTTGTGTTGTATTTGTGTAGTTTTTTTTTAAATAAAAAAAGTGTTTCTCCCTGCTTTTAAAAGTCTTTTCTTAGTGAAGAGGATATTAGGAGAAAATACTTTTTATTTGCAAATTCAACCAGTAATATTTTTCATCATCAAAAAATAAAAGATTGTTACGACTCGGGCTCATGAGTTCTTATTTTGATGATAATAAACATTATGGCTCACATCTCCTAATATTTGAAATGTACATTTATTTGTGTGTATACTAACATTTCAGGATATAGCATGCATATTCCAATAAAGAATCAAGGCTTAAGAACGGGTAAAATAGGTTATGATGTGTGATTCTTGTAATTATCATTTGATGTACTTTTTAACTTTTTGAGTCAAGTCCTATAAGGGTGTATGCTTACTTGTGACCATGTACACACACTCAGGGGGAGTGAGATCTGTCAAAACCAGGAGTTCAACTTTTGAACAAATTGTACTAGACGATTTTAGATCGTCCAGGATGATCTGTTCATTGAACTAATCGTCCTGTACGATATTTATATCATCTTGGACGATTCAATATGATCTCAAAACCCTAGCCGCCATGATAATTTAGGCAAGGATTTAAGATTCAATTTTTGGTCTAATCGCCAAGGACGATCCATATCGTACTTTAGATCAATAATAATGTTGCCTAAATTATTCCTTTGATTATTCAATCAAATATGCATAATTTGATATTCTGATCGTCTTGGACGATTTGTATATTATACTGGATGATTTATACAAAATTTGTACTAATCATCTTATACTATCTTGGGATTCGTCTAGGACTATCAGGTCAAATTCTGCACATCATCCTGGACAATCCTGCGATTGTCCTAGACGATCTTTGACGGTAGAATTGAGTTTTTAAGGTTTTCTGAAGCCGTCTTTTGGAGCACATCGTCCTGGATGATCCTGCGATTGTCCTGACGATCTTTGCCGGCAGAATTGATTTGGAAGGGTTTTTGGAGCTCTCTATTTAAGCTTTCTCAAGGCACTTGATAGGTGTCTTTGGCAGCCATTGAGACTTCATTTTTTCTGGAGAAAATTTGAAGAGAGCTTGGAAGGGAGAGAGAAAAGGGTGGAGTTTGAGAGAGAGAAGAGCCTTAAAAGGAGGATTTTCGAGGGAGTGTGAGGGGGTTCACACGGTTGCTCCGGCAAGCTTGCACCTAAGTACCATCGAATTCAAGGGTCATCTCGAGGGAAGTTTTGAGAAGAAGATCTCTTTGGTGACGAAGGACCCGGCTACTCCGCTACACCGGGGAAGGTGGAAGTGATTTTATAAGGGCTTCTCCGCCTAGCTGTGGGGGCTAAAGGAGAGTCACTAAAGGTGTAATGCAATACTCGGAGGGTGCCTCTAGAGAGTGGACGTAGGTCAAGTTGAACTAAACCACTATAAATCCAATGTATTCTTTCTGATTATTTTTCGCATTTTATTTTATTGCGATTAACTGCTTGGGTGAAATATGTGATTGATCTTTTTATTATTGATTTGATTTGTTTCGGCTGTAAGATATAAAAAGATATTTCTTTTTGTTAAAAAATTTTTTAAATATCAAATTCACCCCCACTCTTGGTTAGCCTCAGGACTAGTTCATAAGGGCTTAACATCCATAACAAACTTTCACCTCTCTCCCTCTCATTATTTCTAATTCTCGATCATTCTCCTTCTTGATCTATCTCCCTCTTTCTCTCCCCCCTCTCTCTCTCTCTCCCTATCTCATTATTTTTAATTCTCCATCATTCTCCCTCTCTCTTTCTCTCAATATTTCTAATTCACATACACACTCTCTATATCTCTCTATTGCTCCCTCAATTCTTCTCATTCATTTCTCTCTCTCACTAAAATTATTTCCCTCTCTCCCATTCTATCTCTCACTATCTCTCACAATATCTATAACTCCCTTACTATCTCAGTATCTCTCTCTCTCAATTCTTGAACTATCTTCCTCTCACACTCATTTTGTCTTTATCTCCCTATGCTTTTCCTTCCACCATCCCTCTCATTTCCTCTCCCTCTTACTCCCACTCCCTCTCCCTCTTTCAACACACACTCTCTCTCTCTCTCTCTCTCTCTCTCTCTCTCTCTCTCTCTCTCTCTCCCCCCCCACTCACTCACACCCTCCCTCCCTCCATCTCACTATTTTGCTTCTCTCTCACTCTCACTCCCACTCTCTCACCTTTACTCTCTATTTATCTCTTTCTTTTCTCTCTCTCTCATTCTCTCTCCGTTCCTCTCTCTATTTACCACTCTCTCACACACATACTATCTATCTCTCTCTATTATTCCCTCAATTCTTCTCTTTCACTTCTCTCTCTCGCTAAATTTCTCTCCCTCTCTCTCATTCTATCTCTCACTATTTCTCACAATATATATCTCCCTTACTATCTCACTATCTCTCTCTCTCTCTCTTCTTCTTCTTCTTCTTCTCCCTCTTACTCTCCCCTCCCTCTCCCTCTTTCAACCTCTCTTTATCTCCTTCTCCGTCACTCACTCTCACTATCTCTTAAACTCTCTCTCTCTCTCTCTCTCTCTCTCTCTCTCTCTCTGGCTCACTCACACATACACCTTCCGTCCCTCCATCTCTCCCTTTCGCTTCTCTCTCACTTTCACTCCCCATCTCTCCGTTTCTCTCACCTTTTCTTTTATTTCTCTCTTTGGTCCTCTCTCTATCTACCACTCTATCTCACACATTCTCTATATCTCTCTATTGCTCCCTCAATTCTTCTCTTTCACTTCTCTCTCTCACTAAATTTCTCTCCCTCTCTCCCATTCTATCTCTCACTATTTCTCACAATATATATATCTCCCTTACTATCTCATTATCTCTCTCTCCCAATTATTGAACTCTCTTCCTCTCACACTCATTTTCTCTTTAACTCACTCTACTTTTCCTTCCACCATCCCTCTCATTTCATCTCCCTCTTACTCTCCCCTCCCTCTCCCTCTTTCTCTCTCTCTCCCTCTCTCTCCCACAGACACACCCTCCCACCCTCCATCTCCCCCTTCTGCTTCTCTCTCACTCTCACTCCCCCTCTCTCACCTTTTCTCTCTATTTATCTCTTTCTTATCTCTCTCTCTCATTCTCTCTCCGTTCATCCCTCTGTCTACCACTCTCTATCTATCTCTATTACGCCCTCAATTCTTCTCTTTCACTTCTCTCTCTCACTAAATTTCTCTCGCTCTCTCCCATTATCTATCTCACTATTTCTCACAATATCTATATCTCTTACTATCTCACTATCTCTCTCTCCTAATTCTTGAACTCTCTTCCTCTCACACTCATTTTTTCTTTACCTCGATCTACTTTCCTTCCACCATCCCTCTCATTTCCTCTCCCTCCTACTCTCCCTCTCTCAACCTCTCTCTTTGGCTCCTTCTCTCTCTCTCTCCCCCCTCTATCTCCCTCTCTCTCACCTTTTATCTCTATTTATCTCTTTCTTTTCTCTCTCTCATTCTCTCTCTATTCCTCTCTCTATCTACCACACTTTCTCACACACTTTCAATCTCTCTCTATTGCTTCCTCAATTCTTCTCTTTCACTTCTCTATCTCACTAAATTTCTCTCCCTGTCTCCCATTCTATCTGTCACTATTTCTCACAATATCTATATCTCCCTTATTATCTCACTATCTCTCTCTCTCCCAATTCTTGAACTCTCTTCCTCTCACACTCATTTTCTCTTTATCTCAATTTGCTTTTCCTTCCACCATCGCTCTCATTTCCTCCCCCTCTTACTATCCCCTTTCTCTCCATCTCTCAACCTCTCTCTCTCTCTCTCTCTCTCTCTCTCTCTCTCTCTCTCTCTCTCTCTCTCTCTCTCATGCGCACACACACACACCCTCCCTTCCTCCAACTCTCAATTTTGCTTCTCTCTCACTCTCACTCCCCCTCTCTCTCACCTTTTCTCTTTATTTATCTCTTTTATTTCACTCTATCATTCTCTCTGCGTTCCTCTCTCTATTTACCACTCTCTAACATACACACTCTCTATATCTCTCTATGCTCCCTCAATTCTTCTCTTTCACTTCTCTCTCTCACTATTTCCCACAATATCTATATCTCCCCAACTATCTCGCTATCTCTCTCTCCCAATTCTTGAACTATCTTTCTCCCACAGTCATTTTCTCCTTATCTCACTCTGCTTTTCCTTCCACCATCCCTCTCATTTCCTCTCCCTCTTACTCTCTCTCTCTCTCTCTCTCTCTCTCTCTCTCTCTCTCTCTCTCAGGCACACACACACACACCCTCCCTTCCTCCAACTCTCAATTTTGCTTCTCTCTTACTCTCACTCTCACTCCCCCTCTCTCCCACCTTTTCTCTTTATTTATCTCTTTTATTTCTCTCTCTCATTCTCTCTGCGTTCCTCTCTCTATCTACCACTCTCACACACACACTCTCTATATCTCTCTATCGCTCCCTCAATTCTTCTCTTTCACTTCTCTCTCTCACTAAATTTCTCTTCCTCTCTCACATTTTATCCCTCATATTTCCCACAATATCTATATCTCCCTAACTATCTCTCTATCTCTCTCTCTCCCAATTCTTGAACTATCTTTCTCTCACAGTCATTTTCTCCTTATTTCACTTTGCTTTTCCTTCCACCATCCCTCTCATTTCCTCTCCCTCTTACTCCCCTCCCTCTCCCTCTCTCAACCTCTCTCTCTCTCTCTCTCTCTCTCTCTCTCTCTCTCTCTCTCTCTCAGACCCTCTGTCCCTCCATCTCTCCCTTTTGCTTCTCTCTCAATCTCACTCCCGCTCTCCCTCTCTCTCACCTTTTCTTACTATTTATCTCTTTCTTTTCTCTCTCTCTGTTCCTCTCTCTATCTATCACTCTATCTCACACACACTCTCTATCTCTCTCTATTGTTCCCTCAATTCTTCTCTTTCACTTCTCTCACTCACCAAATTTCTCTCCCTCTCTCCCATTCTATCTCACACTATTTCTCATAATATCTATATCACCCTTACTATCTCACTATCTATCTCGCTCGCTCACTCACTCACTCTCTCTCTCTCTCACACACACACACACACACACACACACACACATCCTCCCTCCCTCCCTCCCTCCCTCCCTTTTTCTTCTCTCTCACTCTCACTCCCCCTCTCCCTCTCTCTCACCTTTTCTTTCTATTTATCTCTTTCTTTTTTCTCTCTCTCATTCTCTCTCCATTCCTCTCTCTATCTACCACTCTCTCTCACACACACACACTATCTCTCTCTATTGCTCCCTCAATTCTTCTCTTTCACTTCTCTCTCTCACTAAATTTCTCTCCCTCTCCCATTATATCTCTCACTATTTCTCACAATATCTATATCTCCCTTACTATATCATTATCCCTCTCCCATTCTATTTGTATCCAGAACAGAAGTGTGGAGGAGATAGGCTCGACTAAAAGGAGAGGCGATAGCTTGACTTACAGGAGAGGAGACCGAGCTCATTCCCTTCGCTTCCTGGGCCCAAAGCAGTGCTTTGTTTCCTGGCCAAATCAAGGATTTTGGGCTTCTTGCTGTTCCTACTGCTAAGTTCACATCTTCTTTTTCTTTGCTACTTTCCAATCAATAAGAACAATATTAGAGATCGGGTTCCGATAAACTCTCCTTTAGACCTAATGCTAGCTTTCTATCGAGTCTTCCAGGGAAATAGTCGGCCCAATATGTGGTTGATAATATGAAATCGACTTCTTCCCCCAACTACCATTGAAATTGGTGTTTTCCTGGAAAAGCAAACCATAGGGAGGAATTTTGTTATTGGTGTTACTAATCCTAATCTCAAAGAATAGGAGATAGGCTCGAGCAAAGCGAGAGGATGTAGAGATAGGATCGAGCAAAGCTCGTTCCTTTTATCTTGGGCATCTCATACTAAGGTACACTAAACACTAAGCCAATCTCGATATCCTCACTGAACACTCATTCAGCTTTTTCTTTCTTCTTTCTCAACAGTGAAAGTTCGATAGGGATGTTAAGCCCTGATGAACTAGTCCCGAGGCTAACCAAGAGGGGGGTGAATTGGTTATTTAAAAATTCGAGAGCAACAGTAAAAAATCTTTTCGATGATTTACAGCGGAAACAAGTAAATACATAAATGAAAAGATCAAACACAGATTTCACCCAAGCAGATAATTAAAGTAAAATAAAATGCATAAAATAATTAGAAAGAATACACCATATTTTATAGTGGTTCGATCAACTTGACCTACGTCCACTCCCCGGAGCCTCCCCTCCGGGTATTGCACTTAACCAAAGTGACTCTCCTTCTGCTCCCACAGCAAGGCGGAGAAGCCTGTACAAAAACTCTTTTCCACCGACACGGTGAGGCAGAGAACCTAACCTCCTTTCGCTTCCTCCTGAAGCAGGCAGAGAACCTCGGACTCCTTTCGCTTCCTCCTGAAGTAGGAAGAGAACATGAACTCCTTTCGATTCCTCCTGAAGCAAGCAGAGAACCCGAATCTTCTTGCGAACGATCCTCCCATAGAAAACACGAACAAGACGAGAGACGACGAACGGAGAAGACGACTCTGATCCTTGCTTGGAGTAACCTTTGTGAATCCCTCACAAACTTCCCCTCACAAGATCCTCTATCTCTCTCTCTCAAACTCTCTCTCTAAGGTTTCTCTGTAAAAGAAAATGGCAAAAGATTTTTCTTGTTGGAAGAAAAAGATCTTTTATAGGAGGGCTCAAAATTTGCCCTATATCTCAACTAGTCGGCCAAGATCGTCTGGGACGATCGATAGATCGTCCTGTACGATCAGTTCAAAATCAGTTGTTTCAGCCTGGACGATCTAGCTCTTTTGGACCATCAGTGGAAAAAATTGTTCAGATCGTCCCGTACGATTCTGCGATCGTCCGGGACGATTAGTGTAAATTCAGGAATTTTATCTAGAAGACCGCTCTGGTCGTCCAGAGAAACTTGTACTGGACGACCTAAAAATGACTTGATCGTCCAGGATGATACGTATATCGTCCTGTACGATTAGTTTAAAAAGTGCCAAAATCGTCCTAATCACCGCTCTGGACTTACAGATGAAATACACTAGACGATCATGATCATCCCAGACGATCTTGCGATCGTCCCGGACGATATGATCGTATCAATTCAATATTAATTATTTTTCTTAATTACCAGACTAATTTAGGCATGATTGTACTGGATCGTCCAAGATGATACATCGTCCGGGACGATCAGATCAAATCTCTAAAATTAAAACTTGCCTAACTTGATCTAGCGGCTGAGAATTTCTGATTTGAGCCTTTCGTCCCGTACGATGTATGGATCGTCCAGGACGATCGGCTTAATCAAACAGACTTAACTTGGTCGCACTAGTTAGGGTTTCTATTTTTACTTGATCGTCCAAGACGATGTGAATATCATCCAAGACGATCTGACCAAAAAATTGAACAGAAACTCTAATTCACTCAAGCTCTCCCCTTAAGTGTGCGTGTGCAAGATTACTTAGCTAGAGAATCAGTTACAATACAATTGGCTCAAGAAAAGAAAAAATAGTACATTTAGACACACTTGGACCCGATCTTGAGTTGACTTGAGTTGCTTTTGATCTTTTGTACCTGAAATGGATTAGTCAAGCAAAACAGAATACAAACATGTTTGTCATCATCAAAACCAGATTTGAAACAATCTCCCCCTTTTTGATGATGTCAACCATTAGTGCAGTAGTTTAAAATAAAAAAATTAGGAGTTAACCAACACACATCAAAAAATAAATTTATTTCTAAATTTCATTAAACAATTAGAACAGTATAGAAAAACAACTACAAATGAAGTAACCAACACGAGACAAGATCAATGCATAAAATAAAAATTACTACAACTGACTCTCCCTTTTGACATCACAAAAAGGAGGAGAAACAGAAATAACAGTACAAACAGAAAAACAGCACAAAACACAAAACTAAAATGGAGGCGGATCCTGATCAGAAGGAGGAGGTGGTTGTGGTGGTGTAAAGTAACTGTAAATGGTGATTGATCACTTTTTTTTAATCGATCTGCTCCAGTAAATCAGAATTTTTCCTTAATTTTAAATCCAAAAACCAATAAGAAGACGATCGATAGCGCTGAAATCCAAAAAAAGTTGGAAAATTGACTTTCGTAACTCCCACCTCGAACATCTTATAAATGCAAATCTCTTTCAAAATAAAAATTCAATTTAGAAGAAAAGAAATTAGATTCGAAAAGAGATCCTTTCAAGCCTCGTTGCAAAAAAATATCTGATATAATAGTGTTCCAAAGTAATAAATCAGAAATCAGGGTTTTTAAACTCAAGCTTTTGAAAATATTAAGTGGCGCACAGATTTTTCTCAGACATTTAACGATCCGAAAGGGAAGAAAGCTTGATTTGGGCTCATTTTGTGCCTCTTTTTCAATTTATTTGGCGCTTTATGCATCTTTTAATTTTTGATACACTTTATATATCTTTTAGTTTTGCAATATTTCACATCTTTTCAACTTTGGACTTATTTGTGCCTCTTTTTCAATTTGTTTGGCGCACTGTGCATCTTTTTTAAGCTTTCTCCCTCTCAAAATCGTTAAAGGATCTCAGCTGTAAAATTACCTTCCAGACATAGGAGATGACAAAACTCACTCTATAATAAGGAAGAGTAATTCACAAAATAAAAGCCATACATCGTATGATAAATGCAATCACTTGGTTCAGAAAATCATAACAATGACTCAAGACTTTGAAAACAATATTCATATGAGGTAAATTACTGTAGGAAGATAAAATAAATCTCTATTTCAAAAACTAATTTTTTTAATTTTGAAGATGATATTTATCCAAAAGAAACAATACACCAGTAAAAAGGAGTTAGAAGAAGAGAAACAATCATCAATATTTCTTCCCTTTAACAGATCCAGTGGAATCAATCACTTCTTACCAGCTTCCAAATAAAAATAAGGTAAAACTCTTAGTTAGAAATCCAATTTATCAGAAGTAGTGAGTAGTGATCGGATTTTGAAAAGCATAAAACAGTAAATAAAAGAGATGAACCAGTAAATAAAAATAGGTAAAAAATCACATCAAAATAAATATTCAAATCAAACTAACACCAAGGCTAAAACAGAAATCAACAGAAAAAATAAAAATAACAGAAAGCAAATAATCAAATCAAACAGCTAAATAATAGAAACAAAATGAAAAACAGACAAATCAGAAATCAGTAGTCATCAGAATCAAGCATTTATGTCAATCAAACCTAATCTAGTCCTCAAAATGCTGAATGAGTCAAAGGCTAGTGGTTTAGTAAATATGTCAGCCAGCTAATTTTCAGTTGCTACATGATGTAGCTCAATGTCCCCTTTCGTAACATGGTCCCTAATAAAGTAATGTCTTATATCAATGTGTTTGGTTCTAGAATGTTGGATTGGATTCTTGGAAATGCAGATGGCACTAGTATTATCACACATAACAGAAATTGTGACCACACGTAATCCCAAATCCAAGACTTGTTGCTTCAACCAAAGAACGTGGGCCACACAACTTCCTAAGGCAATGTACTCAGCTTCAGCAGTGAAAAGTGCAACTGATTTCTGTTTTCTACTGGACCAGGAGACTAAAGACTGTCCTATGAATTGACAAGTTTCAGAAGTGCTCTTTCTATCCACCCTACACCCTGCAAAGTTAGAATCAGAATATCCAATAATATCAAAAGAGGTGTTGTGCCTAGGGTACCAGATTCCTAGATTTGGAGTCCCTAAAAGATATCTAAGAATTCTCTTAACAGCAGTCAGGTGGGATTCTTTAGGATCAGCTGAAACCTAGCACAAAGACAAATACTAAACATAATATCAGGTCGGCTACCAGTCAGGTAAAGCAGTGATCCAATTATTCCTTTATACTTCTTCTGATCAACGAATTTTCCACTTGAATCCTTATCTAACTGAACAAAGGTGCTCATGGGAGTGTTGATTGGCTTGGCTTTATCCATTTCATATTTCTTCATGTATTTAGATTGATTGAGAAAGATTTCATCATCCATTTGCCTTATGTTAAACCCCAAAAAGTAGGACAATTCTTCCATCATACTCATCTCAAACTCCTTACTCATTGTTTTAGAAAACTCATCACACAAATATTTATCAGAAGATCCAAAAATTATATCATCAACATAGATCTGGACAATGAGTAAGTCATCCCTTATTCTCCTCAGAAAGAGAGTGGTGTCTACGCTCCCCTTAACAAACTCTCTTTCTAACAGGAATGTGCTAAGCCTCTCATACCAAGCTCTGGGTGCCTATTTCAATCCATATAAGATCTTTTTTAATTTATAAATATAATTTGGATATTAGAAACTCTCAATACTTGGGGGTTGTTTTATAAAAATATCTTCTTTTATTACCCCATTTAAAAAGGCACTCTTGACATCCATTTGAAACAGCTTAAATCCCTTATAACATGCAAAGGCTAGTAGCACCCTAATAGCTTCCAATCTAGCTACAGGGGCAAAGGTCTCCTCAAAATCAATTTCTTTAATTTGATTATACCCCTTAGCCACCAATCTTGCCTTATTCCTAACCATCACACCAGAATCATTCATCTTATTCTTAAAGACCCACTTGGTTCCCACTATACTTTGATTCCTATGTCTTTCTACTAACTCCCAAACATCATTCCTTACAAATTGATTCAATTCTTCTTGCATAGCTAAATCCAAAACTCATCAGAAAGGGCTTGATTGATGTTGGTGGGTTCAGTCATTGAGATAAAGACAGAGTGGTTTACTTCCTTCCTAAGTTCATGCCTAGTCCTAACACCTTCAGAAGGGTCTCCTAAGATCAGTTCTTTATGATGACTCGAAGAATATCTCCAATCTCTAGGCAATGTGATTTGAGGCTCTACCCTTTCCTCCAGATTTATATTTTCAACCCCTTGGATAATCTCCTCTACATCTTCTTCTTCCTCAACTCTAATCACCTTAGGATCAGATTCATCAAACACCACATGAGTCGTCTCTTCCACCACCAATGTCCTCTTATTAAACACCCTAAAGGATTTCTCCACACTAGAATACCCTAAGAACACTCTTTCATCAGATTTAGGGTCAAATTTTTCTAAGGATAATTTTTCGTTGTTCAGAATGAAAACCTTACAGCCAAAGACATGGAGGTTGGACAGGTTTAGAGTTCTACCCTTAATGATCTCATAAGATGTCTTGTTCAGATTTGATCTTACATTCACCTTATTTAGCACATAACAGGCAGTGTTCACCGCTTCAGCCCAAAAGCATTTTAGAAATGAATACTCAGCAAGCATGGCTCTAGCGGCTTCTACTAAGGTCATGTTCTTCCTTTCAGCTATCCCGTTCTGCTGAGGGGTCCTAGGAGCTGATAAATTGTGACTAATCCCTTGCTCCTCATAGAAACTTCCAAACTTCACATTTTCAAACTCTCCACCATGATCACTATGAATAATCAAGATCTCACAACCTAACTTCATCTGAATCCAAGTGGAGAAGGACTTAAATTCATCAAACGACTCAGATTTATATGACAGAAATTTAATCCAAGTGAATCTCGAGTAGTCATCAACAATCACAAAACCATAAACTTTCCCCCCTAAGCTGACAGTGTTAATGGGTCCAAAGAGATCAATGTGAATGACTTCTAAAGGTCTAGAGGTGCTAATGTCTTTAACAGAGTGAAAGGAGGATTGGACTTACTTCCCTAATTGACAGGCATCACACAGGTGATCCTTAGTGAACTTAAGCTTAGGGACACCTCTAACTAAGTCCTTTTGGGTGACTCTCCTAGGGTTTTCATACTGGCATGACATAATCTCTTATGCCACAACCAAGACTCATCAGCAACAGTTTTTAAGCAAATTGAATTATCAGTTTTAATGCAACTTATATCCAGCTTGAAGACATTATTGATCCTTTATCCCTGCAAAATAATTTTGTCATTTAAGCTTAAAATGCAGCAAGTGGGCAGGAATATGATGTTATATCATTTGTCACAGAGTTGACTGATGCTCAGCAGGTTGTGTTTCAGTCCATCTACAAGCAAAATGTTATCAATCATAAAATTCTTTGAATCACCAATTATACCTAAACCTACCACCCTCCTGGTGGTGTTATCTCCAAGTGTAACCTTGCCTCCAGCCCTGGCCTCCAGCGAAATGAACTGATTTACATCTCCAGTCATGTGTCTTGAACATCCGCTGTCCAGGTACCACATGCTCTCACGAGGTCTTGTGTGAGAGCACACCTACAAAATCATCAAACATCAGATTTAGGAACCCAAACAGGGTTGGGTTCCTTCTTATGAAAAAAAGAATGCAATGCATGTGTGCTGTACTGTGAAACAGGCAGTTTGGGCCTCCACACCCAATGTGTACTACGGTGAACAGTGTAGGTGTGGGAAATGTGAACTAGCATGCCACATGAAAAACATCTGATACTAGAAAAATGATTAACTAATCTACGTAAGTGATAGTGCCTCTTTCTAGGTTTGTATGAAACATGCTTTGATGATTTTGAAATAGATTCTTCAAAAGGTGTCGGTGCATAAAACTGTGCAAAAGTAGGTGTTTCATTTTTCTCAAAAGCATTGATTTTAACTTTTAGAAATTCATTTTCTTTGTTAAGACTTGCAATTTCAAATTTCAATGCACCATTGTTACTCTCCACTTCACATGCCAGATTGTTTAATTCTTTGAAAGCTTTCTCTAAATCAACATGTGTGGTTTTCAGTAAATCATGCTCAGTAGTTAGATCAGAATATTTTTTGTTCAATTCATCAAACTCATCAAGTAAAGATATATGATTTCTGTCAAGTGTGGAATGATCTTTAACTACAGAAACATGCTCTTTTTGTAAATTCAGAAATTCTAGTTTCAGGCTAGCATGAGTTTTCTTAAGTTTCCTATACGATGCATGAATTTTTTCAGATATTTCAAATAATTGATCGTAAGTAAGCTCACATACCTCTTCCTGGTCAGACTGACCAGGATGATCATCAGCCACCAGACACAAATTGGTTTCCTCCTCTTTAGCTTCAGTCTAAGAGGAGTCGAATGCCTCTGAGTCGAATGCAGAATCTGCCCAGAACGCCTTCTGAATCTACTTCTTGTCCTTTCTGAACTTGTGTTTCTCCTCACCTTTCTCCTTGTTTGGGTGAGCTTTAAGTGTAGGACAATCAGCTTTAATGTGTCCAGGCTTCCTGCATTCAAAATAAATAGTATCAGATGAACCTTTAAAATTTTTGCTGGGCATACCCTTATTCCACTTCTGAAAGTTCTTATATTTTTTCCTTAGAAAGCTTTTAAATTGTCTAGTGATTAAGGCAACATCATCGCTATCAGACCCGGAAGAATTAGTGTCAGTTTCGTTGGCCTTCAGTGCCACTATTTTCTCCTTCTTCTTCTCACCTGCATGAAGCTGTCTTTGGTTCACCCTTTGCTCATAAGCAATGAGTGATCCAAGTAAGCTATCAATAGAGTAAGTATTCAAATCTTTAGATTCAGTGATTGCAGTTATTTTAACATCATACGAAGAAGGCAAACATCTAAGAAATTTTGTTCACTCTTTCATAGTTTGTAAGTTCTCTTCCTAAGGCTTGCAATGAAGTGACAATTTGAGTGAACCTCGTATACATTTCAGAAATGGATTCAGTAGATTTCATGCGAAAAAGTTCGTAGTCATGCAGCAATATATTTAATCTAGACTGTTTGACTTCAAATGTACCTTCATAAGTGATGCACAATCTATCCCAAATCTTTGCCAGTTGTACAAGTAGAGACACGCATGTAATCTTCAGATTTTAAAGTGCAGAAAAAACAGTTTAAACATTTTGCATTCAATTGGGCTAAGTCACGATCATCAAATGTCCAATCAGTGAAAGGCAATTCAGTTTTAACATTGTTAATCATTCTAAACGGCGGTTCATAGCCATCCTTAACAAGCATCCACATGCGATAATCTATAGATTGAAGAAAAGTGGACATGCGAGTTTTCCAAAAATTAAAAGGTATGTTATCAAACAATGGCGGTCGTGTAATTGAATAACTTTCAGCAGTATTTCAATTACCAAAATTAGCCATTGATCAAATTCAAAAGTTTTTCAAAATTAGATTTTATGAATCCCTCTCTAATACCACTTGAAAGTTCGATAGGGATGTTAAGCCCTGATGAACTAGTCTTGAGGATAACCAAGAGGGAGGGTGAATTGGTTATTTAAAAATTCGAGAGCAACAGTAAAAAATCTTTTCGATAATTTGCAGCAGAAACAAGTAAATACATAAACGAAAAGATCAAACACAGATTTCACCCAAGCAGATAATCGAAGTAAAATAAAATACAGAAAATAATCAGAAAGAACACACCAGATTTTATAGTGGTTCGGTCAACTTGACCTACGTCCACTCCCCGGAGCCTCCCCTCCGGGTATTACACTAAACCAAAGTGACTCTCTTTCTGCTCCCACAGCAAGGCGGAGAAGCCTGTACAAAAACTCATTTCCACCGACACGGTGAGGCAGAGAACCTAACCTCCTTTCGCTTTTTCCTGAAGTAGGCAGAGAACCTCGGACTCCTTTCGCTTCCTCCAGAAGCAGGCAGAGAACTTGAACTCCTTTCGCTTCCTCCTAAAGCGGGCAGAGAACCCGGATCTTCTTGCGAACGATCCTCCCACAGAAAACACGAACAAGATAAGAGACGACGAACGGAGAAGACGACTCTGATCCTTGCTTGGAGCAACCTTTGTGAATCCATCACAAACTCTCCCTCATAAGATCCTCTTTCTCTCTCCCAAACTTTCTCTCTCTCTAGGGTTTCTCTGTAAAGGAGTGGCAAAAGATTTTTCTTTTTGGAAGAAAAAAATCTTTTATAGGAGGGCTCAAAATTTGCCCTATATCTCAACTAGTCGGCCAAGATCGTCTGGGACGATCGATAGATCGTCCTGTACGATCAGTTCAAAATCAGTTGTTTCAGCCTGGACGATCTAGCTCTTTTGGACCATCAGTGGAAAAAATTGTTCAGATCATCCCGTACGATTTTACGATCGTCCGGGACGATTAGTGTAAATTCAAGAATTTTGTCCAGAAGACCGCTCTGGTCGTCCAGAGAAACTTGTGCTGGACGACCTAAAAATGACTTGATTGTCCAGGACGATACGTATATCATCCTATACGATTAATTCAAAAAGTGCCAAAATCATCCTGATCACCGCTCTGGACGTACAGTTGAAACACACTAGACGATCATGATCGTCCCGGACGATATGATCATATCAATTAAATATTAATTACTTTCCTTAATTACCAGACTAATTTAGGCATGATTGTACTGGATCGTCCAGGACGATACACATATTGTCCGGGACGATCAGATCAAATCTCTAAAATTAAAACTTGCCTAACTTGATCTGGCGGCTGAGAATTTTTGATTTGAGCCTATCGTCCCGTATGATGTATGGATCGTCCAGGACGATCGGCTTAATCAGACAGACTTAACTTGGTCGCCCTAATTAGGGTTTCTGTTTTTACTTGATCATCTAGGACGATGTGAATATCGTCCAGGACGATCTGAACAAAAAATTGAACAGAAACTCTAATTCACTCAAGCTCTCCCCCTGAGTGTGTGTGTGCAAGGTTACTTAGCTAGGGGATCAGTTACATTACAATTGGCTCAAGAAAAGAAAAAATAGTACATTTAGACATACTTGGACTCGATCTTGAGTTGGCTTGAGTTGCTTTTAATCTTTTGTAGCTGAAATGGATTAGCCAAGAAAAATAGAATACAAACATGTTTGTCATCATTAAAACCAGATTTGCAACAAACGGGAGCCTTCCTAGCGCCTCGGTTCCTAGTGGCTCCGCTCCCTGTGCCCTTGAAAGCACTAAAAGAAAGGAGTGGCTATCCAGACAAACGCTTGGCTTAATGAGTGGGGGCTGCAGGACGATGTGAACTATCCTTGCGGGTGCACTGTCATTGAGGACATTGATCATCTAACTATGGGCTGCAGGCAGCTCGCAGTCATCCTTGAAATCAATCTAGGACAACTGAGATCTTCTGGTCTGCGTGCGTGGGAGCAGTTGAAACAAAAAGAGTCTGGTCTGCTCTGAATTCATGTCCGGCCCGCCCGTCTGCTGCTAGGTCCAGGAAGGGCGCCAGGCGAGGTGCGTAGCAAAGAAAAGCCCCTTGTGTGTGCCTTCAGCGCCACTATTTTCGCTTTTTTTGTCCCAGTATTCAAAAGTCTTTTGCTTATATTTTGTTCGTAAGCAATGCGAGAGCCCAATAATTTGTCAATAGAATATACATTCAAATATTTTGATTCACAAATTATAGTGACTTTTGCATCAAATAATATATTATCTTATTAACTTCCTCAAATTTTGAAAGTTTTATACAAGGAAGTTACAATCTTAGTGAACTTACTATACATATCAGAAACCACTAGGTTTCATATAGAATAATTCATAGTCATGCAAAAGTAAATTTACATAAGATTGTTTGACTTCATTGGTTCCTTCATAAGTAATATATAATCTATCCCAAATATCTTTTCCAATTATACAAGTTGAAACACGCATATAATCTTTTGATTTTAAAGCACAACAAAAAGTGATTCAAGCATTTAGCATTTAGTTGTACAAAATTACTATCCTCCATACTCCATTCAATAAACGAGATTTATATTTTTAACACCATTAATAATGTGAGAAAGAACAGAATAACCAACTTGTATCATGTGCCACATTCTAAAGTCAATTGATAGCCAAAAAGTAAACATTCAATTTTTTTAAAAATCAAATGTGATGTTACTAAAAAGAGATGGGCGAGTAATTGAATAACCTTTAGAAGTATCTCCATTTTCAAAGTGTGTCATTCGATCTTTTCTCAAGGTTTTTAAAACATAATTCAGAGAAACCCACCGTGATACCAATTGAAAATTTAAAAGATGGTTGTGAAAAAACTTTAACTATTGAATGACACACCAAGAGGGGGGGGGGGGGGAGTAAATTGGTGTTTTAAAAATCTTTTTCAAAAACCCCTTTTAAAAATCTTTTGATCGTACTGGATGAATTGAACTTCTTCCAAAGACTCCTCGGATGAGTCGTACAGTATGAACTATGATTGTGCAGTATAATATGTAACCAATTCTGATTCAATTTGATTTCTTAATTAACTAACCTTATTAGGTAATAATTTAAAACATGGTACAATATGACATGCTTCATATAGTATAATCAGTTTCAAATTTTAAAATTCAAATTTGTCTATTTTACATAAGTTAGTATAATCATCTGATCGTCCAGTATGATGTGGTGCACATAATATACGATTAGTTATAATACATTTTTTTCATTTAAATAAAAATATTTTAATTATATCTATTGTAATTGATCATACAATACGAATAAGATCATACAATACAATTTTACAGAAAAAAATTAAAACATTTATTTTTTACTCCCATTGTGTGTGTGTGCATGGTTGCTAAGCTAGCATACACCTTTTTATATACATTAACCAAAAAATGTAATAGTATTAAATCTTCATTATATAGTTTAACTTATACACTAAGACCATATCCAACTAAACTACAAATAGGTGTTTGTCGTCCGCCTCAAGCTCCACCCGAATGTCATTTATAGTCACATTTTCTCGACATGAACAGTGTGACACCAATATTGGCACAAATGCATTTTTTTAATCATGAAATGGTGGAAGTATAGAAATGCTTGAAAGGAGAGCAATTTTAGGTGGAGTTCGGTTGAGGAAGAATATAATATTTTTTTAATGTTAGAAATGGAGTTCAATTAGAAATGAGTTACTACATTTTGAAGTGTTACTACATTTTAAAGTGGAAAATGAGTTTTTAGGTTGGAGATCCCCTAACAATGCATAGTTTTGAACCTGAATCATAAGTCTTTCTTCGTATATTCTATTACATGAAAGGTTATAAAATATTCAAAATAATATGTAGGAGTAAGTAAATAATCATACAATAATATTTGCAATCATCAAAACATAATGTCATGCCCCTAGATTATAATAAAAGGAGGATATGGTAGCTCTGTTGGACTGAGGAGGTGAAATGAGAGATTCCTTAGGTGTGAATATTCTATAAAGATGCATTCTTTATCTATGGAAAGGGAAAAGGGCATCTCTGCCAAGCTGAGGGCTGAAGGAATCATTCTGTGCAATTTCCAAATAGAGGACCTTCGGGGAGTGGATGTAGGTCAAATTGGCTAAACCACTATAAAAATTTGTTTGCGTTTCTTTACTTTTTGCATTTACTCTTAGCACTTTTATTTCATTGTAATTTAATTTTCAGCACTCTTGTTTGATTGTGGTTGCACTGTGAAAGAAGATTATTATGATTGATTGTCATTCATATTTATTTTTAAAAGAAATAAAAAAAATCTGAAAAATAAAAAGAAAAAAAATATTAATTTTGGTTTTCTACAAAATTTAAAAACACAAAAATTCTCACTTGCTTTGAAGTTGTTTCGTTTATTCAAATGGTTCAACACAAATTCAGATTTTGGTCTTTATTAAAAAAGTATTTTTGTAGTTTTTTTTAAATCATCAATTCAACCCCCTCTTGGTATGTCATCTTCACTATCAAAGCACAACTGTGCACTTTCAATTGGTATCCAAGCGGGTTCTCTTATATTTTGGTTTAAACACCTAGAGTTTTATCTAGTGGCTTAATTTAATAATTATAATATTGTTGAAGGGTATTCTATTACTCATCCACCTTTGTTTGATAAAATTTTGTTTGATTCTAGAAAATACACGTCTATATTTTTGCAATCTATATATTTTCATGTGGCACATGATTCATGTTGGATATGCATTGCCTTCTCATATTATTAATGGCATAAAAATTAAAATTTCCTTACTAAATGGTCCATAGAAGATAGGGATTTGGCATAATTAAATATAAAATATTTAAATTTTTTATGTTCATTGAAATTAGAGGATTATATGCGTGTATTTACTTGCATGGGAAAGAGATATGAGACAGGTTGTGTATCACATAGGAAGGCACTAGTGAGGTTAAACAATCATGTTTGAATTTTTTATTATATGAGTATGAACTCTTTCACATGAAACCTAGTGAGTCAATATCTGAAATGTGCACTAGGTTCACAAAGATAATCACTTCTTTGTATGTCTTGGGTAGGGAGATTTTTAATTCTAAAAAGGTTAACAAAATATTATGTTACCTGCCTAATTCATATGATGCAATAGTTACAACTATATCTAAATCTAAAAATCTTAATATTTACTCTATTGAGAATTTGTTGGGCTCTCTAATTGCTTACGAGCAAAATGTTAGCCAAAGGCTTTCATATGCAGGTGATCGAAATAAAGAATGAAATGTGGCATTAAAGGTGGATTACACTGACAGTAACAATTCAAGAGCTGATGGTTGTGAAGATATTTCATTGATGATATGTCAATTTAAGAGCTTCTTGAAATGCAAACACAAGCACAACTTCGATAAAAGTAAATGTAAAATTTGTAAGATTAATATGTTTTCTTTTGACATGATTTTTTTCGAGTGCAAGAAGACATGACACTTGAGATTATACTGCCCCAACATCAAGAGCCACCCTATGAAGAAAAAAAGGTGAGGATAAATATAATTCTAAAAAGGGCAGGCAAAAGCTACAAAATGCATTTGGGCAACCTCAAAGTCTGATTCCTTAGAAACTAAACAAGAAGAGGAGGTAACTAACCTTTGTTTAATGGCTAAGGATATAGCATTGGGGACTCAAAAAATGATGAGGTATATGAGCTTTAATATGATGATTTATTTTCTTAATTTGAACAAATGCCTCACTCATACAAAAAGTTGAAAAAGCAACATTTGAAAAATGAATTTTAAATTTTAAAAGAACATCATGAGAATTCAATTAGTGATCATTTAATTTTAACAATTGAGCATATTGCATTCGTTAAGGTGCATAAATCATTAATGGAAGAGTTTGACTCACTAAACAAATAACATGTTGAATTGCTAAAGTCACACAAATCATTGAATAAAGATCATATTGAGCTAGAAGTAGCATTTAAAGAATTGGAAGAGCTAGCATTAGAATTAGATAGTAATGAACATTCATTAAAGGTAGAAGTAGGAATGTAAAAAGTTCAAATGAAAATTTAATAAATAAAATAATAATACTTCAAGGAAATGCACCCGAGCCTACACAAACAGTAAAGCCATAACCTAGAACAAAGCATGCTAAAAGTTCAAATGAAAATTTAATAAACAAAATAATAATACTTCAAGGAAATGCACCCGGGCCTACACACATAGTAAAGCCATAACCTAGAACAAAGCATGCATCACCCCTAGAAGGAGACCTCATTCCCCATTGAGATTAGTAAATCTATTTCCATAGATTAGGTGTTATTCATGTAGCATACTAGGATACATTGCACGCACCTTCACACTACACCATAGAACACAAATAATTTGGAGACCCAAAGTATCACCATCACAGCATCACAATCATACAATCAAGCACTAGGCGGGACTCAATCACACTTGGGTTCCCAAACTTAACCTATGATTATTTTCTAGGTATGCTCTCATAAGAGGTCCAGTGAGAGAATATGATACTTGGACAACGACTGCTCGAGGCATATGACTGGAGATCTGAAGTAGTTCATTATGTTAGAGGCCAAGAGTGGAGGCAAAGTCACTTTGGGGGATAATACATTATGAAGGTAGAAGGTACATGTATAGTTGATAAAATAAATAGTTTTACTATTAAAAATGTTTTATTAGTTGAAAGTTTAAAATATAATTTGTTAAGTATTAGCCAACAGTGTCATAAAGGCTTTAATATAAATTTTCTTTGTAACAAATGCTTCATCATGTTTAGTAGAAAAATGATTTAGGAAGGAATACAAATTAATAATATTTATATACTTAATTTGAACTATTTTGACAAATTATGTGACATTTCTTGTTTGAAAACTACTATTGATGAGTCATGATTATGACATAGAAGGTTATGTCATACTAGCATGAAAACACTTAGAAAATTACTCAACTTGATTTAGTTCAAGGCATTGCTAAATTATAATTCACTAAAGATCATTTGTGTGATGCTTGTCAATTAGAAAAGTAGACTAGATCATCCTTTCACTCAATTATGGATATAGTAACCATTAGTCCACTAGAAATCCTTCATATGGATTTATATAGACCTGTCAGTATAGCTAGTCTAGGTGATAAGACTTTTGGATTTGTACCAGTGGATGCCTTTTTAAGATTTACATGAGTAAAATTCTTAGCACATAAAAATGAATCTTTTGATGAATTTAAAACATTTTCTATTTGGATTCAGCGGAAATTAGGATGCTTAATCTCAATAATTCATAGTGACTATGATAGAGAATTTAAAAATAAAAAATTTGAATTATTTTGCAAATAATTCGATATAGATCATATTTTTTTTGCCCATAGAACTCCATAATAAAATGGATTTATTGAAAGGAAGAATACAACTTTGGTAGAGGTAGCTAGGGCAATGTTAGGATAATATAGTCTACCAAAATATTTCTGGGTAGAGGTACTGAGTACTGCCTGTTATGTGCTTAATCAAGTAAATATTAGATCTAAGATAAATAAGACACTCTATGAACTATTAAAGGGTGCGACACTGAATTTATCACATCTGCATGTATTTGGTTGCAAATGTCTTTTACATGTTAATGGAAAATCTCATTTAGGAAAGTTTAACTCTAAAGTAGATGAAGCTATTTTGTTAGAATACTCCTTAGTAGGAAAAGCCTATAGGATTTTAAATAAATGTTCCTTAATTATAGAGGAATCCACTGACGTAGTTTTTTATGAATATAAAACCATAGAGACTATGATAGATTTTTAGGATGAGGCTAAAATAATTTGTGGAGTAGAGAGTGTTGACCTAGAAAATATAAAAAGAACCTTGGGATCCTTTGCCTAGAGAATGGATGTACTCTTCTAGTCTCCCTAGAGATCTAATCTTAAGTGATCCATCTGTAGGGGTTAAAATCAGGCAAGGTTTTAGGAAAGAGGTTAGCCACGCTATATTTATTTCAATAATCGAACCCACTAGTGTATATCAAGTCTTAAATGATGAATTCTAGATTATGGCCATGTAAGAAGAGCTTAACCAATTCATTAGAAATTATGTATGGGAGTTGGTTAGTAAAACATCTAATCAGAGTATAGTTGATACCAAATAAGTTTTTTAGAATAAGTTGAATGATTCTAGATGAGTAGAAAGAAATAAACCAAATTTAGTAGCTAAGGGGTAAAATCAGGTAGAGGGTATTAATTTTGAGGTGACTTTTGCCATGGTAGCTAGGTTAGAGGCCATAAAGTTTTATTAGAGTTTGCATGCTTTAGAGGTTTTAAGTTATATCAAATGGATATCAAAAGTGCTTGTTTAAATGATGTCATAAAAGAGGATATTTATATAGAGCATCCCTAAGCTTTGAGAATTCTGCTTTTCCCAATCATGTATATAAACTTATGAAAGCACTGTATGAGTTGAAGCAAGCACTTCGAGCATGGTACGATATGCTAACAACTTTATGTTAGAGAAATAATTTGTTAAGGATTGTGTAGACACCACTTTATTCCTTAAGAAAGTTGAAGAAGATATACTCATAGTACAAATTTATGTTGATGATATTCTCTTTGGATCCACAAATGATAATCTATGTAATCAATTTTTTGCCACTATAAGAAGGAAGTTTAAAATGGGTATGATGGGTGAGTTAACATATTTTCTTAGCTTTAGTGTCAAATAAAGAGATGATGGTACATTCTTAAGCCAATCTAAATATATTAAATAAATCTTGAAGAAATTTGATATTGAAGGTTACAAAAGAATGAATACACCAATGAGCCCGACCACCTAGTTAGATAAGGATTTAGATGGTAAATTTGCAGATCAAAAGAAATATAGGGGACTTAAAGGATCCTTACTATATTTGAACTCTAGTAGGCCTGACATTATATTTAATGTTTGTCTATGCACTAGATTTCAGGTTGATCCAAAGGAATCCCATATAATTGTGGTTAAAAGAATTTAAGATATCTCATAGTCACACAAAACTTAGGCATTTGATATCCTTATAATAGTTCTTCTTTTAACTTAGTTAGATACTCATATTTGAATTTTGTTGGGTTTATAGTAGATAAGAAAAGCAATCTGAAACTTGCCAATTTATAGGATAGTTATTAATTTCCTGGTCAAGTAGAAAATAGAACTCTATAGCCCTTTCCACTGCTGAAGTAGAGTGTGTAGCTATAGGAAGCTATGTTGCCCAAGTAGTATGGCTGAAGCAACAGATTCTTGACTTTGGACTACCTATAAGTACAATCCCAATTATATGTTATAATACTAGTGATATTTATATTTCTAAAAATCTAATTCAACATTCATACACTAAACATATAGATATTAGACATCACATCATTAAGGATTATGTAACCAATGGAGATGTAAAACTACTACATGTTAATACTCAAAACTAATTGGAATATATCTTTACCAAACCCCTAAACTATGACACATTTAGCATGCTCATGACTAGACTTAGGCTTTGTTTGAGACGGCTTTTTTATTGCTTCTTGAAGCAATTTTTTAGTATAAAAATTTAATTTTTGTACTAAAAGGCTGCTTCAAGAAGCAATAAAAAAAGCCATCCCAAATGAAGCCTTAGTGTCATTGATATTAGTGCTTAGAAAATTGGCGTAGTTGTTTGTTATGTTATGATTATATATTTTTTTTATTGTGTGTTTGCATTATTTATATTTTTTATTTGTTATTATGTAGTTCAGCTCTAGTTCCTCTTTTTGGTGATTTCAAAAGTTAACAGTAATGAGTTTATTGGTTATATTGTTTTCCTTTTAGTACAATTTGTTTATACTTCTAGTACTTATGATATTGTTGTTTATTTTAATTATAATTCATATTTATTCATTTATAATAATAATAATAATAAGTAAAAATTTCTCCGTATTTTTAAAAGAAATCACTTAGTAAGGGGGAAGGCTTAGAAGGAAAATTAAAATTTAACTTACAATTTAAAATTCTAACTAACAAAATTTTCCATCATAAAAAGTGAGATATTGTTGAAATTTGGGAGCCCGACCTTGTGTTTTGATGATTACAAATATTATTGGATGTTTATTTAGTTTCTCCTACTTTATACATTATCCTTGTGCACTACTAACCCTTTCAGATATAACATACACGAAGCAAGACTAAGGAATTAAGGCTCAAGACTTTGTTATGTCAGTGTGTGAGTCAATTTATGTCTCAAGGAGTCTATAATTTTCATTTTTCTTGAGTCTATATTTATAAAAGGTGTATGTTGACTTAATAATCGTACACACAAACAAGGAAGTGTAATTAAATATTTAAATGTTCTATAGATTATACTGGACGATCTTGATCATATTGTATGATCAGTGTAATTAAAAATTAAATAAAATGCTTAACTGAATCAGATTAATTCGTAATGGGCAATAACTAATCATACTATATGACCATAATATTGTAAAGGATGATCAGCTATATTTAGTATACCCGCCATCATTTAAATTAGATAATAATTTGAATTTTAAAAGTTATTCTAATCGTTTTGTATGAACTAGTTCGTATTGTATAAAGTTCAAATGTCTTGCCTAATTTAATCCTTATGATTAAGCAATAAAATTAGGATTAATTAAAATTTATGGTTGTATGGTATGATCTTTATTATACTGGATGATCAGCAGAGTAACGTTTTGGATAATAATTAATCATCTAAGGGTTTGTTCTATACGGAATACTATTCAATTGAACTAATCATACAAAACAATTTGGATCAAATAGAAGAGAATAAACTGATAGTATTGTACGATATGAGTATCTTACTGTACGATTAGAGGTGGCTGAATTGAAAATTAGGATTTTTTAAAGCCCTCTTTATAAACACTTTTCTAAATTGAGAGAAGGGTCTTTCAATCAAGAGTTCTATTTTCTTCTGTGAGAGAGTTTGGTGAGAGAGCATTGAGGAAGGGAGAGAGAGGGTGAGGTTGTGCGAAAGGGAGAAGGGCCTTAAGGGATTCAAGGGAGTGTGAGAGGAGTTTTCATATGGTTGCTTCAGCTGACCTGCACTTAAGGTCCTCCGATTATGTTGGTGTGTCTCTTAAGTAGAGTTCTATGAAGGAAAGCCTTTAGTGCTAAAGGCTTGCTAGCCGAGGAGGCTAGTGGTACGACGACTCTGCCAGACCGAGGAGCTGAAAGGAGGACTCGGGAATCCTGTCGGACTAAGGAGGTGAAAGTAGGACACAACGACTCTACCAGACTATGGAGGTCAAAGGAGGAATTCTTTGGGTATGAAGAATCTATAAAGGTGCATTCTCTGCTTGTGGAAAGGGAGAAGGGATTCTCTTCCTAATTATGGGCTGAAGGAGAGTCATTATGTTAGTACAATCCCGAACACGTTGGGGAGTTGATGTAGGTCAAGTTGACCAACCATTATAAAAATTGGTTTACATCTCTTTACTTTTCGCATTTACTTCCAGAACTTTTATTTCCTTGTAATTTAATTTTCAGCACTCTCGTTTGATTATTATTGTACTTGTGAAAGAAAATTATTGTGATTGATTGTGATTCATATTTATTTTTAAAAGAAATAAAAAATAGAAAAATAAAAAGAAAATATATTGTTATTAGTTTTCTACAAAATTTCAAAACACAAAAAATTCTCACTTGCTTTGAAGTTGTGTTATTTCATTTATTCAAATGCTTATGCATAAAATTAGATTTTGGACGTTATTCAAAAAGGTTTTTTGAAGAATTTTATTTTTAAATCATTAATTCACCCCCCGTCTTGGTGTGCCATCTTCACTATCAGAGCATAACTATGCACTTTATAAATTCATGGTGATCTCTCATTTCCACTCAGGAATAGGCAACAAATACAATAATCCACTGGAATTTTGTTGCTCAACTTTACCACCTGACATGCTTCACCTTTAGAAATAAAATTTGCCACTTCTTACTTAGCCCAGGACACCAAAATGTTAATTTCATATAATGATACATCTTAATAATTCCTAGATGAATAATATACCAAGAATAAGGAGATTCATGCAAAATTTATCCTCAACACCACTAATTGGGACCCACAATCTGTTACCATAAAAGATCACACCCTAATCATCCACTTATAGTTTAGATCTCTTCCCAAAGTGAATTTGATCTATCAATCGCATGTACTCTTTATCTACCTTCTAAGCTTCCATAATCTTATTTGTAATGAGGGTTGAACCATCATTAGAGAAATAACTCCATCTAGCTCATCAGATGAACATATCACTTCTTATTCTAATTTCTCTATCTCTCAAATCAATGCTTGCTCAAAAGTGTTTAAATTAACTGCCAATTTCACATACTTTCTGCTTAGAGCATCAATAAACACATTTTCTCGACCTTGTTGATAAATAATATCCATATTATATTACTTAGTTAGCTCCAGCCACATTCTCTACCTCAAATTCAATTCCTTTTAAATAAAAATATACTTCAAACTTTGGTGGTTGGTACATATCTCACATCGAACACCATATAGACTACATCCAAATCTTCAAAGCAAACATAATAGCCACTAATTCTAAATCATGATTGGGTAGTTCTTCTCATATGGTTTCAACTACTTGGAAGCATAGCTACTACCATCCCTCTCTACCACAACATGTATCCTAGGGCCTTCAAGAAAGCATCACTATAAACTTGGAATCCTTCTGTCCCTACTAAAATAATCAACACAGGGGCTGACACCAGACACATTTTTAATTTTTGCAAACTTTCTTCACATTTTGATGTCCAATCAAATGGCACAATCTTCAGAGTCAATCATTTCAAAGGAATTGCAATCTATGAGAAGCCCCTGACAAAATTCTTGTAAAAACCTACCATGACTAGAAAACTATGAACTTCCATCACAAATGTCAATCTCGACCATCTACTATAGCTTACACCTTCTCGGGATTCACAATAATCCCTTCCTTGATCACCACATACCCTAGAAAAGCTATAAAAGCCAATCAGAACTCACATTTAAAAAAATTGGCATACAAGTTTTATTGCCTTAAAATCTCCAAGGTTAATCTCAAATGTTCAGCATGCACCTCTTTAGGCTTCGAATACATCAAAATATCATCAATGATTACAATAAAAAATTAATTCAAATATTTTCCTAAAAATATGATGCATTAAATTAATAAACACTAACGGTGCATTCATCACACCAAACGGCATCACAAAAAATTCATACTACCCATATATGGTGCTGAAGGCTATATTTACTACATCTTCAGCCTTACTCTCAAATGATGATACCCAGATTAAAGATTGACCTTAGAGAATATAACTACACCTTTCAATTGGTCAAATAGATCATCTATTTTGGACAGTGGATACTTGTTCTTCATTGTCACCTCATTAAGCTCTTGGCAATTAATGTACATCCTCAAAGATCTATCCTTCTTCTTCACAAATAATACATGAGCTCCCCAAGGTGACCCACTCGACCAAATGAACCATTTTTCTAATTGCTCCTGTAATTGAATCATCAATTCTTCCAGCTCTCTTAGTTCCATCATATAAGGAGTTTTTGCTATTAGAGTTATAATTGACACTACCTCAATAAAGAATTATACCTCCTTTTATGGAGGAAATCCAAATAACTCTTCAAGAAAAACATAAAAAAATCCTTTAGCACCGATACATTCTCAATGCCCTTAACTAACTAATTCAATTCTTCAGAAATATAGAATTCTAATTTCTCCAACCTAATATACTTCCAAGATAGATATCAAGGACAATAAGATGCTCAACACCTTGGAAATGTAATACCTCTCCACCCATACATAAACTCACTTTCTTCTTTTGACAATCAATCTAGGCTTCATATTTTCTTAGCCAATTCATACCAATTATCACATCAAATTTCTTCGGAGGTAGAATGATCAAATCTAATTCTAACTCTATATTTGAAATTTCTATCTTACACTTGCACAACTTGCTAGAAATGAATACCATTAGGTAACAAAATAGAAAAACTAGTCTGTAAGTAGATATGAACTATATGCAAACTATTTTTAATATACTTAGAAATAAACTAGTGAATGGCTCCAGAATCAAATAAAGTATGGTAGGCAGTATATGAAAGTTCAAGGGAGGGTGTTAAGCCTTGTTGAACTGCCCAAGACACACCAAGAGGGGGTGAATTGATATTTTAAAAACTTTTCGTTTTCAAAAATGCTTTTTGAAACTTGATTACCAAATTCAAAACTTTAAATTTAAATAGAAATCAAATAATGTGGAAGTTAGTCAATGCATTAATATTTTTTTTAGTAGAGAACTCAATAAATGAACTTCAAAAGATAATTTTCTTTTTCTATTAAATTAATCCAAACAATCACAATGTTCACAGCATGGATTTGTAAGAAAATAAATTATAGAAAATTAAAGTGCAAAAATTAAATGCATAAGGAAAAACAACAAGAAACAAGCACATTAAAATTTTATAATGGTTCAGTCAACCTTGACCTACGTCCACTCCCCGAAGTCCTCCTCTCTGGGTATTGCACTAAAATCTAAGTGATTCTCATTTAGCCCCCACAACTAGATGGAGAAGCCCTTATAAAAATCACTTCCACCAACCCGATGCGGCGGAGTACTGGAATCCTTTTCATCCTCCTGGTGAGGCAAAGAACCTTGGATGTTTTTTCACCCTCTTGATTAAGGCAGAGTACCTTGCAATCCTTTTTTACCCTCCCGGTGAAGGCAGAGAACCCAACAATCTTCAGCCTTGAAGACTTTCTCCCCAGAGCAACCCTAAAAAAAATCAACAAAGCCACTGGAGGAATCAAAGTGCAAACCTGATTGGAAAAATCATGTGGAATCCCCTCACACTCCTCCCTATCACACAACCTCACCTTCTCCTTCTCCAATGCTCTAAGACCTCTCACAAAGCACTCTCTCAAAATCTCTTCAACATCCAAAGATTTTCTAAGAATAAAATAAGATAGATTTTACACAAAGCTTCAAAAAATCCTAAAATTTTAATTTTGCCAACTATGATCATACAGTATGATATGGGATTGTACAATATGATTAGCTCATTTCATCCTTTTAGTATTGTACAATGAACAAGGATCTGTATGATTAGTTCATCTAGTTTGAACTGATAATTCAATGCGATATCAGGAGTCATATAGTATGATTATTTCAATTGAATAGAATTTTCGTCCAGTATGATTGCTAATGGTTAATTATCGTCCTGGGATCAAATCGGGTCGTATAGAACAATGGAGGTCATCGTACCGTACGATCTGATGAATCAATTAATTCTGATTTGATTCCCTAATTGTTACAAATCTGGGCCAAAGTACTTGATTTGATGATAACAAACATTATTGTTTCCTTATCACTGTTATTATTGCATATATGTTTTGTTGCCCTGCTCACTAATATTTCAAGTCCACAAGTCCATTGGCAACGTCAATCAGCTTAAGATTAGGTAGACTAGGGTTTAGTCTGTCTGTAATTTCAATTTCAATGTACATTTGTCCTTCTTGAGTTAAATCATATATCTGGTGGACACTAAGCTGAGTAACCTTGCACGCACACACTCAAGGGATTGAGTAGGTGAGTTAGAGAAATTTCTAATTTTTCAACTAATCGTGCAGTACGATTTATATCGTACTGGATGATAAGTTAAAATAGAAAACCCTAATTAGGGCACCTCTATTAATTAAGAGTGATTAAACTAATCATACTGTACGATCCATATCGTACATGACGATCAGTTAAGATTATAAAAAATAGTCGCCAATCACAATTTAGATAATATTTTAATATTTAAATTTTGTTCTCATCGTACAAGACGGTGTGAATCGTACCGGACGATTTATGATAATCATGCCTAAATTGATCATGTGATTAGGGGACTAATTATTGTATAATTGCTTGATCAGATCGTACAGGATAATCGATGACGATCGTACTGGATGACCCGAGAGATACATGGGACGATACTTAATCGTCCCGCATCGTCCAAGATGAAAAATCATGATTTTCTTCTAATCGTACAGGGAGATCGTACTAACCGACCCGAGGAAAATATGGGACGATATTTAAATTGTCGCCTTTCGTACTGGACGATCAGTACAGTATTTTGAACTAATCGTACAGTACGATCGCAGGATCGTACTAGACAATCAGCACAAATACTTGAATTGATCGTACAGGACAATGTGGATCGTACTGTCTGAAAGGGTTGTTTTGTACTAATCATATAGGACAATCTAGCGATTGTACTAGACGATCTTTGACAGCAAATTAAAAATTAGGGCTTCTTTTAGAGGCTTTCTATTTAAGCTCTTACATTATCTTGTGAGAGATCTTTTGCTGTTGACTTGTCTTAAGAGGTAACTTAGAGGAGGAAGATAAGGAGAGTTTTGGGAGAGAAGGGAGAGATTTTTGTGAGGGGAGTTATGAGGGATTCACAAAGGTTACTCCAAGCAAGTTTTCATTATCTTCTTCAAGCTGCTTCCTTGATTCCTTGGTGGCTCTAGGGAGACATTCTTTAGCATCAGATTCAGGTTCTCTACCTACTCCATGAGGAAGTAAAAGGATTCAGGTTCTCTGCCTACTCCAGGAGGGAGTAAAAAGATTCAAGTTCTCTGTCTTCACCAAGAGGGTGAAAAAGATTCAGGATACTCTGCCTCACCAGGTCGGTGGAAGAGATTTTTATAAAGATTTCTCCGCCTAACTGTGGGGGCAAAATGAGAGACACTAAGAGGTTTAGTACAATACTCAGAGGAGGCCTCCGGGAAGTGGACGTAGGTCAGATTTGACAGAACCACTATGAAATCTGATGTGTTCATTCTTTTGCTTTTCTGCATTTTAATTTTCGCACTTTTCTGTGATTTACTGTGTGGTTGAACAACTCTGATTTTATTATTGTGAAATTCATTTGCTTCCACATTAAGAGTTTTTTTTTTATTAAAGAATTTTTAAATTATCAATTCACCCCCCTCTTGGTTAGCCTCGGGCCAGTTCTTAGAGGTTTAACAACCTTCACAAACTTTCACTAATCACAAAATTAAATTAGGCAAGACTTGTTAATATCGTCCAGTACGATTATCATCGTACAGTACAATTAGTTTAAATTTTGAATTTCATATTATTGCCTAATTTGTGATTGGTGGCAGAAAACTCAATTTCTATAGATCATCCAGTACGATGTAGATCACATAGTACGATTTGTTCAAATTCAGATTTCCTTAATTAAATGTTTAATTAATCATTATTTTGCGCATATCATACAGTACGATACATATCATACAGTACGATATTCACATAATTTTCAACACTCAATTTTCCTCCCCAGTGCGTGTGTGTACGGTCGCTAAATTAGCATACACCCTTATATGATATAGACTTAAGAATTATAAAATTAAAAAAAACAAAAGTACAGACTCTTTCGACACATCATATTCTACCCAATCTTGAGCCCTGATAGATCTTGAACAGTGTATGATGTACCTAAAATATTAGTATACACAAAAAATGAATGCATGATGCAAATTCTATGAGAAATAAAAATTTAATCAATAATATTTGTTATCATCAAAATCATAAGCTCGAGATCCCAAATTTCAACAATCTCCTCATATTTTATGATTAAAAATATTTTTGGTTGAAGATACACGTTAATTTTATTTCCTCATGAGCTCCCCCTTACTAAGTGAAGTATTTAAAAAATAGGGGAACAAAACTATTTCATTTCAGTTTCTTTTAATTAGCAATAACAAGAAATTAAAAGAAGAGAAATCACATATAAGATAGATAAGAGAGAGAGAGAGAGAGAGAAAGAGATAGAGAGAGAGATATGAAAAAGACATCATCATTGTGACATAAATAAGTGGGTTTTTTATACTCTCCCAAGAATGGAGAGCTCACCCAATGATAAGGCATGCAACAATACACTCATAACGCTAGCCTTTGATCCTAAATCTATACTAACATTCTCGACCCAACTAATGCAAGACGATGAGTGGACTTATGACTTAAATCCTACCAAAGACCTAAGCATTCCCGACCTGGATTTATCACTATGCTTGGAAAGGGGTACGAGCTAAAACTCCACCTAGCATTTTAAATTTATGCGGTCCAGTCTTATGTAAATGCAAGAGTGGTGGGGAGTTACCAAAGATGAATAGGCCTCAGGCCCGACCATAAATGGTACTATATTGTTTTAATTGTGAACTATCCCTCTATGTGATAAGAGAAAATCTATATGTTTGACTCAGGCTATGTATGAGGGTAGGGCTAGTAAAAACTAGCATGGAATCACGTGAAGTGGGCTTGGCCTTGAACACGAGTTATATTTTAAAAGTGACCCAAGAAGGGTCATGCATTAAGTTTTGAAAGAATGTTAGTAGATTTTAAGCCCTATATTTCTTTTTATATTGATTAAATAAATTTTATCTTTTAAAGAAAATTTAAAATATCCTAAGAGCCTGGCATGAAGACTCCGTCTGAGCAACCCTAATAAAAATAATTAAAGAATCCTAATAAAATCACGAAATTCTAATGCATTATAAAAAATAAACACAACAATCATCAAAGAATGAAATAATAAATGAAAGGTCAAAAGTGCAATTGGGTTCTGAAATACACCCTATAAAAAGAAAAATTGGGGAGTTGAGCTTTATCGTAACTACAACTCAGCCTAAAACTATACATCAATGAATAGCATGTGGGTTTTGATCAATCTCCACATATTTAACCTTTTACCTTCTGAAATACTCACATGCTTATATGACTTTCCTAACTAAAATTATATATAAAAAATGAAAAATTACACCACATCCCTACAAAAAAGAGGTTAGCATAATTATAATAAAGTAATTATATCCACATCCAGACCTAGTCTTTAGGATCACATTCCCAAGGGCTTGGCAATCCTCACAATACCTATTAAAAAGTGCATTTATAAAGATTATAGCATTTTATTAACCCCTTAAGAATGTGGTCACCATCAAAAGACATCTATAGAAAAATCTAACCACTTAAAGGCAAATGATCACTCATCAATCCACAAAATAGAAATAAAATAAGAATAAACAATCGAAACCACAATCAACAAAACACAACATCACAGTATCACAAATGCAAAATAAAATAAAAAATTATTATCCAAGCTACACCCTACTCTAGGATGCCTACAAAAATGTGTCTTATCTAGCACCTATGTGTAAAGTTAGTGTTAACCAACTACTCTAATTTAAGTGAAGGATTCATGTTGCAAGGTCGAGCTCATAATATTTAATTTATTAACTTAGATATTTCTCTTTAAGTCATTTAGGGTGATTTGATTATAACTTTATTTTAAAATTATAGTTTTGATCACTAAGTTATAAATAGCTCAAAATATATGAGCCCTAACATACACTAGAGTTATAAAGAATTGAGAGGCAAGTAGCACATCCTCAATCCTAAATTTAACTAAGGCTAGAATAAAGTGGTGTGACTTGAGGTGTGACACAATAAAGTGGGCCTATTTCCCACCACAAAAATTTTTAAGCTTCTTATCTCTAAGGTTGACCAATTTTAAAAGGGTGGCATTGGAATGGAAGACTCACTACAAAAAGATATACAAGGGCTCTACAAGAGTTATGGTTGGACACTCAGGTGGTTAAAGAATAGGGATTATTAGGCTCTTGAAGGTGGCTTTAAACTTGTAAAAGGGAAAGACCTATGCAAATCTTTGGACATATCTTCCTTGTGAGGTACGTGGCATCATAATAAAGGGCATGAGGACCGACGCCTCCTTAGGACTCATTGTCCCACTATCCGAGAATTTCGGCCTATATACCTCACATGAATTAAGGAAGAGGATGGAAAGATGAACACAAATAAGACAGGTTAAGGCACTAAGGTTTAACTTAAAATTCATTTTCTTCTTTAACATCATATATTATATTTGAAAATATTTTTAAAATACAATTATTTTTCTATTTATAAGATTTAATACTTATAGTAAATGAATTTCAAGCATATATTCTATACTAGGTTGAAGTGGTTGAGCCTAATCTATTACATATGAATAAACATCTTATGTGGAGTTAGTACACGGATCAACCTAATATGTTAGAGCTTAAATTTTACATCTTTTCATATTCTTCATATGTTCATATTTATAAAAACCAAATTGAAAGGCTCATAATCATTAAAGAAACAATTTTTAAGATTACTTAAGTATTTTATCGATGAAACCAACAATCATCCTAGCAAGGTCAGCTTCATATGGAAAATAGAAATATGATGTATATGACACATATAAGTGGCCTAAACTACAAGCCTCGTTGACCATATGAAGGTCACTAAGGTTCATAAAGGGGGAAAGCTTTAGCCAACAAGGCCAAAGCTTTGATAGTGAGATATCCTAGGGCCAATATCTATCAAACCCTACCATAACTTTGGGTGAAAATAAAAGTAGTAGTTCGAAGTGTGTATGCGTGTCACCAAATCGTTCACAACAAAAGACAAGTCTTAACAAATTGCAAAAATTATACCTTAACCGAGAAGCAAGCTGAGGCAAGTGTGCATGCCTCGATAAAATGAAGGAGCCTCTCCTGAGGCCTCGGAGCTATGACTCACATACCATGACATGAAAATAAGTCCATCGCAAACAATATAAAGAGAGCTCGCATATAAGAAAAAGATATGCAAATGATGTATTAACATGTGAGGTAATGCGTGTATCAATACGAACTAATTATATATGTGTTGACAAAAAATGATTTTATAAAGTTTTAGGTTAAATAATGACCAATGACCTGGAATAATAAATTACAGAACTTACGAGTTTCTCCAACCCAAGAGAAAATTTGGGGATGTAGGGAACATCCCCTAGTTTACTCTATCTAAATTTGAGCCCTAAATAATCACTGGCTATAAAGAATTAAACAAAAATTAATGGGGCTTTAAATCCTAATTACTCCCTATACATTAATCATTAACTTCCAGAATTATTTTTAAATTAAAATTGGCTTTATTTTGGTTCCATAGAGCCTACGAACATAAAATTTGGCTAAGAAATTTATGGTGATTTTTCAAAGTTTTAGACTTTTTTTTAATTAAAATAGGTTTTTTTTAGCTGATGTCAATGATTGCCAATCATTGCACCGCAGTGGGACATACGGTGCATGTTGGTTGGCATGCAAGGATGGCGGTGGTCAGACACGTGTCACGCTTGTGGCGCATCACTTCTCCATGTCAGGACTGATCTGAGCCATTGATCGTGTACAGTTTGGATTAATAGCTCAGATCGATTAGGACGGTAATCCCATCCATCTCGTGGCTAGATTGGTCAGATCAGACAATCTGCCCGACAAAATCTGGGTTATCTATGCAGAATGGACAGACTAGATCAAGCCAAATTCATGTATAAGGAATTTTAAACTTAGGAAAGAAGCTCTAACTCTCCAAATACAAAACCAAATGCACTGAAAATTTAAACAAAGCTTTAATACGATCAGATGAAGGATGGGGAAGTGTTTGGAGAGCTTGCAAAAATACTTTATTAAAAGCTATTTAAATCTAAAGATTATAAGCTAGGTATGCACTTTACCTTGATTTGATTGATCCCAAAGGGTGTTTAAGGGCTTGTTGTGCTCCTTAAGACTTCTAAAATGACTTCCTTAAAGCGAACGTGGCCTGAGGACCTTTGGATTGCAAGCTATTTGAGTTGACAGATTTTTAACTAGGGTGATCGGATCCTTGACGTTGGCGGCCCTTTACTGGGGGGTTTGCACTTGGGAAGTGTAGAGGAGGTTGAGGGGAGCTCAAACAAAAGAGAATCAGGGGTTGGGAAGCTGTGGTTGGGGAGATGTGTTGTAATGAGTAAAAAATGAACAAATGACAAATTCAAACTGTAGGCTTGAAACCAAGGGCTACATTGATCAGAGCTCTCTCTTCCATGATTTTCATGTGTCCCAGGAGGTTAGGTGGGTAGGCTTTGGTTAGGGAAGGATAATCCCATGTAAAAAGTCAATTCTGGCATTTTATGAGGGGGACCACTTGGGTTAGGTTTGGGCTGAACCAAGGGTTTGACTTGGGTTTAAGAAACTCTAGGAAGGTTCAAGAGTTGGTTTAGATCAGCTAAAAGAACTGGCATAGTTTGGAGATATGAGATTTGATGCATTTGACCCAAATTAACCTTTTGGGTATTTTAGAATTTTTAATTAATTTGACCACTTTGACTAGTCAAACTTGGTCAAGCTGGCTAGGATAAACTATGGGGAGTCCCTAGAGATTATTTGGAATGAATGCATGCGATTTGATGCGTAAGGTTTGGATTTTGGATTTTGAATTAATTTTTTAATATTTTGATAAGTTGACCAAGTCAACTTGATTGAGGTGACCCACCCATGCTTTAACTCATCAAAGGCATCAAAGGGCATGAGTTTGAAAGTTTGATGGAGTTGATTTAATGGGGTTTGGAATTTAAATGACCTCAATAAAAAATGAGGCCAATAGTTAACTAGTTGCCCATTTTAGACAAACGTAAGTCAAGTTTGTACTTTTGCACAATTCCTACACTTCCCTCCATGAGTATACTATTGCCTATCTAATAAATTATCAACATAGAGCTAAATTCAATCTTGCCTAAATCAATAAATCCTAATTATAGTATAGGTCAGAGTGTTTCTAGCATTCAAGAATCTTAAAGCACTCTCTATCATTCTTCTTATGAGTTAAAAAAATTCACACTCTGATCCATTCTCTATAGTTAAAACTCCTAATTCAATCCTTTGCATGCAATCTTTGTATATCATTAAAAGATTTAGTCACAACTTTAATTGTGAGTTTTCTTAGGAGCTTCTACTAAAATGTAATTAACCATAGAGACTTGTCTTTATGGGGAACCTATAACCTAGTAAAAAAATAAACCCTGCTTTAGTTTACTAAAGGAGGAGAAAAGTCTCTAAGCGTATAGATAAGTCTTTATCCTATATTATTTTTATTTTCAAAATGATAGTTGAATGTCATTTTATCTTTCGAGATATTAGGATATTCCCTATGCTATGTTTAATTATAAAAATTGTAGAATCTATTTATATTCTTAAATTGATATTTACCACCATTTATGTCTTTCAAGATGATATATTATTTGCTACAAATATTTGATTATAAAAATGTAAAGTGAAAATCTAGTGGTGATATATTTTCCCATAGTGTAAAGATCATCTTGAGGATGAAACAACGAGAGTTAAAGGGAAAGCCCTAATGAAGTAGACTAAAAAAAAAGAATATACTCTTGTTGACCAACACTATGTGTTAGGGAGGTCTATTAAAGAAATGATGAATTAATTAAAAGATAGCATTCGAAAGATGTAAAAAGAAGATTTTAGTGAATAGGGCATCTACTTCGAAAGATGTGAGATATCATAATGAAGAGATGTTCTCTGAAATTTGCATGGTAGACACTAGGGCATCTACTTAGAAAGATAAAGCTACTGAAATAAATTTATTAAAGGTTGAGGAAGGTGTTTCACAGGACTTAAACCAATGTCTACTAGATCGGTTGAGCCAGAAGAATGAACAAATATCAAGAATGGAGAAGAATATAGAAGAAATGATGGCCGACATGGCTTCATTACAAAGTATAGAGTTTCCTTCACCGTGAGTATAGGTTGAGTCACCTCAGTCTAAGTCTATTCTAGTAATGAATAAAAAGAAGGAAATAATAAAATAAAAGGAAGATAAAATAGTGAAATAGAAGAGAGAATTTGTTCAGTAGGTAGATATAAAATAGATGGTAGAGCAACAAGTTAAAGAGGCATTATCATAATCCTAGGGTACTTCATCTGTTTTGAGGTGTAGACCATATATGAAAAAATATGACTTAGTGACATATTCGAAGGGATTTATGCCCCCTTCATTTAAGAACTTTTATGGTACTGGTAATCCTAAATAGCATCTTGCACACTTTAGAGCCAGTTGTTAAAATCTAGGGCAAGTGATGCATTGTTATTTAGACAATTCATTAGTAGCTTGTCAGGAGTTGCATTTGATTGGAATGAAGAATTGTCAAATGGGTATGTCCGTACAACTTTAGAGTTAGAAAGCCTATTTATAAAGAGATTTGTTAGAGCCAAACATCATGTCATCGTTAGGAATTTGGTAGTCAAAAATAGAAATCTGAGGAAAATCTAGTAGATTATATCCTGTGTTTGAGGAATCTTAGCATGAAATGCTAGTCGTAGTTACAAGAGAAACAATCAATAGAAATCCTCTTAAAGAATATTTATGGTCCTGTAAACCTTTTGCTCAAAGGATTTACCATTAAAATATTTGAGAATCTTTTAAGAAAAGCCTCTAATCTCCAAGAGAAAGCTTCTCAATTATCATTCTTAAAGGATCAGTCGGAAGATTCAAAGAAGTTAAAACCTCAGAAGGATCTACAAAAAAACTTCAACAGTAGAAAAAGGAAAAAAATTAATGAAAGTATAAATAGATAATCCAATATATACATCACAATATTAATAATTCAATTGACTTTAGAATGATTAATAGAGTAAACCCCGATCATATCTCACTCCAGATAAGTATATAAAGAAGCTTGAGGCCTACATAAATAAAACATATTCATTTAAAAGAAAAGGCATCAAAAGAATTGTAAAGAACCTCCTAAAAATTTTTGAATTAAAATTACCTGAACCTAAGAGGCTAAAAGAAGTGGGCAAATTTGAGAAATCCAAATATTATCCATATCAACAGATGTTGGGTCACAAAGTTGAAAATTGCATCACTTTCATGGAGTGTCTTGAAAGAACATTAAATATAGGGCAGTTGTGATTCCTAAGGAGTAATTAGTAAATTAAAGCCAGGGATTTGCTAAGTGCATGATTGGTGAGCCTTCTATGCCTTCTCACACTATAAGGCCCGATGATGAATGGGATATTATTTTATCCCATTCTTCTAAAAGAGTTTTAAACTATCATTCTTCTCTTCAAGTGTCTTAAGGAGTACAAATTTCTATCCAGGTTAATCTGGAAGCTCCCGAAGAAGATCTAAAGAAGACTCTGACCAAAGAACCTAAGGAAATCCAAGCCTGCCAGGCTTCTAAAGTTCCAAAGGATGAGGAGAATAAGTGCAAGAATAAATCTATAATACATAAAATTTAACTTTTTGCAAATGGGGGAACTAAATCCCTTATGATGCTTACCCTGTATGACTTTTATTTTGTCCAACTTAAGAATAATAAAATAATGATGAAAGATTCTATGTATATCCTGGCTATTTTTTTATGATGATGTAAACAATTCAAATACTATAGCAGAAAATAATTCTCAATAAATGGATACAAACCTAGATGATCTAAAATAATCACTTCAATATTTCTCTGATGGTGTTGCGCCTTGATATTCAGGGTGCTCCTATTAGTATTGAAATTAAGATGTCTTATTCTGATAGTTCATCAGATGAAAAATTAGAAATAATTAATGGTTAAAAAATAGATAATTCTCCTTCCTCTTCCCTTGAAGAGGATGTACAAGTAAATCTTCGTAGTGGTAAAGTTCTACCACCATGAGCATCTGCCTTAGATAAAGGAAATATTGTAGATAATCCTAAAATTCCAACACCATCTCACCCTATACAGCCTCAAGATGTAGCTAATCAGGAAATACCTAAAGTTAATCACAACATATTAACTCATCTTACAAAATTGCCTATGAAATTGATTTATGATGCTCTAGTCCTATCCAAGGAAAGGAAATGAGGGAGGCTTTAATTAAAGCTTTACTTGATCAAACGATTTATATGGCTCAATTAGCATCAGTACAACCAGAAGTAGCATTATATTTCAAAGAGGTTCTAGGTGTAACATTATCAGATGAAGACTTGTTACTGGGAACCACTAACCATAATCACTCATTGTATATTTCTATAAATACTGATAATTTAAAGTTGTCATGTGTTCGTGTAGATCAGGGTGCATCGGTCAACATTGTGGCCCTCAAAACTCTTGCCTATCTAAGGGTGGATATTCAAAAACTCAGTTCTAATAAAATGATATTGTGAGGATGTTGACCTCTGCAATGAGACAAAAAGGGGGATAAAAAATTTTTTAAAAAAAGGATTACCTGCTACAGCACCTGCTCCCGCGGCTCTGCCGAAAATCCTACTCAAATCAGCGACCCATTCCCTGCAACGGCGCCGAACTCGGTCTCATCACGCATGCGTACGAAGCCCCCCTCGATCACATCCATTCGTGTCTTTAAAAGCCGTGCAAACGAAGCCGTCGAGACAGCCCTTTCCCACACACGCGAAAAACCCCGCAATCTCTCCGTCCCATTCTCCCTGCTTCTCCTCCCACGAAACCCCAAAACCATCGCAAGTTCCCGTCGACCTCGACTCCTCTCCGACCTCCAGACCGACGCCAAAGCTCCTTTTCCTGCTTGGTCTCTCTGCGACATCTCACAACCAAACCTCCCGTCGATCGAGAGAGAGAGAGAGAGAGAGAGATCTGACCTAACCGCAAGAAGCATCGGCCCCAACCTCCTCTTAGCCTTGACCGACCTCCTGCCCTTATTCGACGCCAAGGCCGAACCTAGCAAGCCGCTTGACCTTGCCCCTGGTCCGATCCCACCCATCTCGACACCTGGCCAAGCTCCGATCTCCTCTTGCGGCTGCTCTGTCCGATCCAGTCCAGGAAGCCGACTCCATCTCCTTTACCTGAAGCCCTTCCTTGACCTGTGGCCAGATCCTCCCAAGCAACCTCATCCGATCTCCCAACCCAGCCCGTCGACTTAGACCCTATACCCGACCTATCCCTCACACCAGAGCCAGTCGAGCACATTCAGTAGCCAAACAGATCCCATCCGACATCCGGCTTCAATTAGTTGCCAACAGTAAGTTAGGGATTAGGTTATTTCTAATATTAGCAATAGTTACAATCATTATTAATTTTAATGATGATCATTTCGTTATTATTATTATTATTTAATTATAATTACCTATTATTAATAACGATTAATTATAATTAAATATTTTAGTTATATTTAATTATTATAAATAATAATTAGTTTTAATTAAAGTAAATTATAATTAGTTTATAATTATTATGGTTAATTATTATCATTAATAATTAACTATAATTTATTAAAATTAATTATAATTAACTTTTAATTTAAAATTAATTATTATCAAATATAATTAAATATGATTAATTATTAATTATAATTAATTATTTTTAAATTATAATTAATTGTATTAGTTTTAATTAATTATAATTAATTAATAAATAAAAAGAAAATCCCTCTCTTACCTCGACATGCGTGTCGGGCCGGCAAACCACCCATACACGCTTTCTTAAGCGTGGTGGGAAGGGAACCCGGCGTGACACCTACGACGAGGTAGGTGAGCGATCCCTTGACCTCAAAATCCCACATTCGGCGTTCGTATAGAGCCGGCAAACCACCTATACACGCTTTCTTAAGCGTGGTGGGAAGGGAACCCGGTGCGACACCTACGACGAGGCGGGTAGGCCCTATACACGCTTTTCTTAGCGTGGTGGAGACGATTTTAAGTACCCGTACGCGGCTCTGTACCTGCAGGAAAACAAATGCTTTTCTTTTTCAGGTACGTTGAAGACCCATACACGCTTTCTTAAGCGTGGTGGGGGATTGAAGACTTTACACGGCCGCGGTGTCCTCGAAAGAGGGCATCTACCATACACGCTTTCTTAAGCGTGGTGGGAAAGGCCCAGTTTTCCGTAGTTTCCCCTAAACGGAGGAGATGTCAGAATGCTGCCGAAATTTTGGGTGAACAGAAGACCACATTTTGAACCTGATTTGAACTCAATTGAATGCAATGGACTTATAAACTTGATTGGACCAAAATGACTTAAGTGAACACAAACTTGAAACACATTTAAACTCAAGACAAATTTAATTAGATGAACTTGCAAAAATTTGAACTCTTTTGACTCAAGTGAACTTGCAATTTGAAGATAATCTATGTTGAACCCAAACGAATTTGAACCTGAAGAATGCACTTGTAGACATTGAACTCAAACTGTACAACATCAAGCAAGGATTTGAACTTGCAAAGAACAACAGGGGACTTGATTTGAACTCAAGTAAATTGAACAGAGGCTTGATTTTGGATAACAAGTTGAACTTGAATTTGGACTCATATTCAAGCAAATACAAAAAGCTTTGACTCAATTTAAAGCTAGATGAAAACTACAAAAGAGACAAGAATTGTTGATTCATCTACAAAAAATAATGCAAGCTCTCAATAAACTTAGTGACTTACCAATGGCCATATACAGAAGAATATGAAGTGATCATAAGCATTCACATACAAACATATGTTGAGAACTCATGGTGAAAGATCTTCAAGCAAACAAAACTTGACATGGATCTAAAAGGAACTAAAGAAACAAGGAACTTCAACCAAACATGAACAAATTGAACAAGGGATTGAACCTTCAAGGGTCATAGAAGATTTGAATGAATATATGAAACACATGCCGGGTTTGAACTCAAGCATGATTTAGATTTGGGCTCAAATCTATACAAAGAATAGAACCTGAAAGGGAACTCAAACGGCAAGAACAACAAATAGTTGCAGAATGCACTCTTATATACATTATTGAAATCCATGATACAAGCAGCAACTCTCCTGTAGATTGAGATGATAGTATTGTCAGTTGATAGTGGAAGACCAGTCCCTTGCAAACAAGCACAATCAACGACCACCTACGAATGAGGAAGGTGGATATGGTGCCGGTATAATGACCCTTCTACAAGTACGTCCAGGAAATTATGGTAAACACAATCATTCCCTATAAGCAAAGATGGATGATATTACACATTTGTGGATAACAACAGTGGATATACCGTGGACACAGCGGATCTCCTGTGGACACAAATGCACACGTCTGTAAATGATCTTAAAAGATATACTGCATGGGGTAATCCATCTACTGATGACAACGAATGATGTGCAATAGAGGTTAAAGCCACTTTGCAATTAACAACCATCCAATGGTAGTCAGATACATCTACCTCTTACAAGTGAAGATGTACAACATATAGTAAATGCAAATACCTACAAACTGCCGTAAGAGATTTACCATGCCCACTGGAGTTAAAGATCAATATCTGCCAAATGTGCTGTGAAAAGTTTGGTGGTCCAAACTCATAACTACAAATAGAGAATTCATTCGCCATTCTAACCATCTCAAGGACTGCAATAATTATTTCATGAAAGGATATCTTGACGTCAGCAAGACCATAATCATACAAGGTTGAAGTAATCGATTCTTTATTTTGAGTCAACAGTAGAAAATGAGAAGGACGGCATGACTAGAAAGTCGATTCTTTATGTTGACCTCATTTTTGTATGAGCTCAGTAGGACCAATCCAGACCTTAAGATCTTTCCAATCCTTAGGATCAATCTTAACCCTAGGATCAATCTGATCTTAGATCAATCTAAACTTTAAGATCAATCCAAATTCAAATCAATCCTGATCTCAGATCAATCAAATCTCTAGACTATTCTAGATCTTAGGATCTTTCCTAGATTTTAGATCTTAGGATCATTCTAGACCCTAGGATTCTACCTGACTCTAGATCATATGATCCTCTTAGACCTTAGGATTCTCCTAGATCTATTTAGAGCTTAGGATTCTTCTAGATCCTAAGACTATTCTAGATCCCAGGCCCTAGGACTTCCAAACCCTAGGATCTTCCCAGAAATCAAACCTTAAGATCTACTCTAGATCCTAAGATCCTTCTAGATCTTGAATCTTAGGACTCCTAGATCTTAGGATTCTTCTAGATTATAGGATTCTTCCAGACCCCAGATCGTAGGATTTCCCTAGGACTTTTAGATCCCAGGATCTTCCCAGACTCTAGTCCCTAGGATCTATTCTAGACCTTAGGATTCCCTTAAGCTGATTTGGACCCTAAGATCTATTCTAAACCCTAGGATTCTTCTAGATCAATCCAAGCTTCAATTCAATCTAAATTTAATTCAAATCTTATCATTCAAGCTCAAAATCCAATTCAAAACCAGATTTCCAGATTCAAATCCAAGGCCAAAGGTTTAAGTCCTGAAAGGCTTTTTCAGCAAATCTTTGAACATTTCAAAACCCTATCAAACGACCTCTGATTCAAGATCTATCAGTTCCACACTGATGTGACATGTCTCTAGAGGCAACCCTCCAAATTTGAGCTCATTCTGAGATCTCTAACCCCAGAAACTGAATTGAAATCCAAAGGCTGTAAAACCTTCAAATATTTACAGTCTATGCCACTGGACCTGCCATCTAGTGGATACTGACCATGGAGCTTTCTTCAAAGCCTCCAATCACCTCCAGACCCTTGATTATGACTCATTGAGCAGTAAACTGCATTTTGTTGGACTCAATTTGACCCCCAGTTGACCAGGGGTCAAAATGACCAAAATACCCCTATGGGGTGTAACTGGTCACTTGAACCAAATGAGCTCCAAATCAAATGCAATCACTTCCAGCAAATTTCAAATGTCAAACCAAATCCATTGAACCCAGAACCAGCCCCTGGGTCAACCTGGTTGACCAAGTCAACCTAGTTGACCTAGAAGGCCCCTTTAGGGTCAAAATAGGTCATTCTGACCAAATGACCTCCCCAGACCTTGGGACCACCTCCATTGGTCTCCAAATGTCATTTCAAATCTGTTGAACCCATTTCCAGACCTTGGACCCACCTGGTTGACCAAGTCAACTAGGGTTGACCTAAAAGCCCATTAAGGGCCCAAATAGGTCATTTTGACCAAATAACCTTTCCAGACCTTGAGACCACCACCAATAGATTCAGAATGTCATTCTGAACTGGTTGGACCCAATCCCTGACCCTGGGTCAACCTGGTTGACCAAGTCAACCTAAGTTGACCAAAATAAGGGCCTAAATAGGACATTTAACCCAGATGACAATTTTGATCCTTCAAAATATCTCCAATAAACTCCAAACATCAAATCAAATTCATTGAGCCCAACTCTTGGCCCTGGGTCAACCTGGTTGACCAAGTCAACCTGGTTGACCAAGTCAACCTGGTTGACCAAGTCAACCTAGGTTGACCACTTTAACCCTTAAGCTTTTACACATTGAATCAAACCCTTAATCAATTTCAAATTTATTCAAATTAATCTAGTCATCCTCCTTAGGTATTTAAGTTTTATTGGACTTTTGATCCAGTCAATAGTTGACTTGGTCAACTAAGTCTAAGTCTGATCAAAATTGATTTGTTTGGGATCAAAATCATTTCAATCATCTAAACTTAAGTTCTCTAAATCTCCAAACCTTTAAACTCACCCTCTTGGATGTCCTGAACATTCCCAAGTTCACCATGAGTTAAGTTTTGGTCAAAGTTGACCAAGTCAACTAAAACCCAAGCTTGGTCAAACTTAACTCAATTGAATCAAATCAAGGTCTATGATTCAATCAAACCCTCTAAAATGTCAAAATCATTCTATTGCATATCTTGAGTCGTCTTAAACTCATTCCAAGTCAAATCATGCATTATTTGACTTGGTCAAACTCTTATACTTGGTCAAAATACTCCCCATATATTTAAACTTCAAGCTCATAACTCTTAAACTCCCTTCAACACACCCAACCAGCTCAAACCCACTTTCCCCATGCCACCTCAGCTGCCATGTGGCATGGGGACCAGTCAAATGGTCAAACCAAGCATTCAAATGGGTCAAAGATGGTCAAAACCCATCTTAAGCCTAATCCCCTTTAATTAAAACCATTCCAGCTGTTTAACTAAACTCTAGAACCTTCTCAGAACTCTCTACAGCCCTTAGATCAAAATCAAATGGCTATTATCACTCCTATGCCCTAGTGGGGACCAAACCAAGCTTTACACCTCATTGTCCTTGGGATGTCCTTTCTCCTGCCATTCCAACAACTCCCTGGACACTTGGCAGCCATCAGGCAATGCATCTAATCAATCCTAGCCGTCTAAAACATCTGAAATCATTTTGACTAGGGCAATACCCCTTTAGAGCCCCCATTTGAACCCTAGCATTCTCTCACTCTCCTAACTTCTCCAGCCCGACCCCCTTGCTTCCTTGAGCTCTCCAGAGACTTCCCTATACTTCCTGACCAAAACTCCACCGTCAAAAGCTTGTTGGCGGCGTGCTTTCCGGCGAACTTGAGTTAAATCCATCTTAGGCATTTAACTCTCGATCCAGACGTCACCAGCTCGTGAGGTCTTCATCAAATATAAGCGTGGACAAACTACAATTTCAGAGAATCCAAAATCCCTTCAATCCAACGGTTAGTTTCTCTTAAAACTCTAACCCTAGTCCAAACACTTAGAATAAAATAGTACCTCCTGAAGTTGTCTTTAAGCCAAATAAATTACCCCACAACATTTCTGTTCACTAGAGCAATCTAGATTTAAAATTTCATAAAAAATAGTTAACCGGATTGAGAGAATGAGTCGAAAAACGCCATTTAGGGCGTCTGCGCAGCTTGTTACAGGTGAGCGTTTTCTGGACCGTTGATCAATCGATCAACGGTCCAGATCGCGCTATTCTGCGACTCTGTTCAACTGCGGATCCAATCTCGCGCCCATGCCCTCTGTCCGACTAAATCTAGACCGTTGATTCATTACCGCGCGCGGATCAACGGCTTGGATTTGCACTGACGCGGTTTGAAGCGGCCAATCAGGGGTCGCCACGTGGCCCTGCCGCCGTCTTTTTTTTTTTAATTTAAATTTTAAATAATTTTAAAACCTTTTTTTAAATACAGAAAAATTTAGAAAAATAATTTTTAAATTAATATATATATTTATACATATATATTATAAAATCATTTTTAAATTTAATTAATTAATTTTAAAGTTTAAATATTAATATTAAGTAATATTAGATTATTTAATATTATAATTAATATTAAATAGTTATTATTTTAATGAACATTAAATAATTTTGTTAATTTTAATTAATATTAAATAAATATTATTCTAATTAATTATTTGATGTTTTAACTAATATTAAATAAATTATTATTTTAATTAATATTAAAATTATTTAAAACCTTAATTAATATACATTATTTAATATGTTAGTTCATATTAAATAGTTTATTATTATTTTTTTTATTAATATTAAATTATTTTAAGCTTTAATTAATATATATATATATATTTATATTAAATAATTTACTATCTTATTTAATATCAAATCATTTAAAAATTTTTTATCAATATATAAGATTTAATATTTTTAATTAATATTAAATGATTTATTCCTTTAATCAAGATTAAATGACTTAACATCTTAACTAATGTTAATTTTAACAAAAATTTTTAAATATTGTTTAAAATATCTTAAATTCAGAAATCAATTTAAGTATTTAATATCATTTAATATGTTAATTAAATATTTAAATAATTAATTAATATTTAATTAACACTAAATTTAATATTAATCTTAAAAATATTTGAAAATTTAAATAACATTTAATTAAAATTATTTAATATTATTTAAATGAGTTATAATATTTTAATAATTTAATAATTAATTAATATTCATTGATTTAATTAATTAATATCTAATAATTAATTAATTAATTTTAAATTATTCTAATCTTGAAATTAAATTAATTCAAACTATATCTTATATTTCAATTAACTAATTATCTAATTATTAATTAATATTTAATGAATGAATAATAATTTAAATACTTTTAAAAATTAGTATATATATACATATATATATATATCCATATATAAATAATTTTAAAATTTCAGAAAATTCTTAAAATTTAGATTAACTAATTTTAAAATTATTTTAATCATTAATTAATTTAAAATTATATAAAAATCCCTTTTAATTGATTTAAAGTTCAAAAATTCATAAGAAATTCATTTTAAATCAGAAAAATTAGTATAATATATCAAAATTTTTAGAAAATTGAATACTTTAGCTTGAAACTAATTTCAGAGATCAAAATTTGATTAATTTTAAGTTATTTTTAATTATTTATTTATTTTAATATTTAATTAGTATCCAATTAAATATTAAACTAATTATTTTGAAAATTAAAAACTTATTTTCAAATGATCTTAGTAGATTAGTAGGTCTCTCAATTAGATACTAAAATCTCCCTAATCATATTTTAAGTATTCTTAATTTAAAACCTATGTCTATATATATAGTTTCATGTATGGATTAAGTATATTTTAAAATTATTTTGAAATACATGTATAAATACTTAAATATTTTAGATTGAGAGATATACTATGAAATTTTAAACATAGATCAACATATTTGAATAGAAATCATGTTGGAGTATTAATGAATGATTACGATCTAAAATACTTAAACATAGATCATTCATTAGTTTAATTAAGAATATTTAATTAGTATAAATCCTTGCATGTTTAAGGACATACACACACCACTTAGTTTAAGGCTCTCTTAGACATAGGATTGATTGTGTTTATATGTGTACATATCATGTATATGTTATGTTGAGGGTTAGAGACTTTGATTTGAACCCAATTAACCTAGTGTCATTAAGGACAACAATTAAGGACTCATTTAGAAAACTTAGAAAAATTCTAATAATTAGGATACAATTCCAATTGACTTGAAATTTTGAACATTTGAACATAGGGACACTCTCAGCCTTAAGAAAAATTTTCACTGACTTTTGAGATCATTAAGCCCCTTAATTAACCTAATCAAGTTTAAACCTTAATTAAGCCATTAAACCTTTCAAAAATTATAATAAATCAAGATTAAATCAAAAAAATACAATTAACCCATCTAATTGACCAGAATTGAATCCCTAACACATGAAAATTAAAATAAACCAGATCTGAAATTAAAATTAAGTTTAATTGAAATTCAATATTTAATTAATTTAATTAATTAAAAATAATTAAAAATTCCAGAAAATTTCCAAACACTTGGAAATCATTCCTTAGGTCATTCCTGACCTTTGGAGTTGATTTCAAGAAGTTTGGAGATCATTTGGATCCAAATCACAAAAAGGCTCTCTAATTAAACAATTTCAATAATTCATTAAATACTCAAAACTTCAAAAATTCATAACTAATTCAAATAAACTCCAAATTGAGCAAACTCAAAGGCATACAACCCATCTTAAGCTCTAATATTTATTAAAAATGCTAAGTTTCCAGAAATTAAACAAATTTGAAAAAGTTAACTTTTGGTCAAATCTTGTTCAAAATCAAGTCAAAACTTCAAACCTTCATAATAAAATTTAGAAAAATCCAATTTCAGTGTACTTACTGTCTAACTGATCGTATTAAGGTCTAGTATTTTTATAAAATATTAACTTTCCAGAAAACACTTTAAATCAAAAAGTCAATTTTTAACCTCTTAATTAAATGATTAAAATAATCCAGAAAATTCCAAATTTCAATAAATCATTAAAAATTCCAGAAAATCTTAAATCGACATTAAAACCAGCAACCAACTGATTATAATTAAAAATTTAATCAACTTTCAAACCTTAATCAAATTCAAATCACTTAATTATATCGGATACCACTGGGTAACCCAGGCCTACGAGGCTATTAAATTAGCCCCAAGGAAGGTGAAATAAACTTCACGGCCTCGGTGTGAAACAAAGGTGGTATCCAACAAATAATTAAATCAAATTTAAAATCAAATTCAAATCATTAAGATTTAAACTTTAATTAAAATACCCTTAAGCCTTCAACCAACTTGAATCTCAAGCAACTTCAATCAAGTGCCTATTTAGGACACATCAGAGCCACACTGCCTACCTCACACACTTTAGATGGTTTGCTAGGACAACCAACTCTAATATTAGGTTAGGCCGGTGTTTACTTTCCCGCTGTGTGTCGGATTTTCGAGCTTTTACTGCATGCTGTTTGCTAATAGTAGAATTGATGTGTTTGTTTGCTTATTTACTGCACTCTGTAATGTGATTGATTGTACGATTAGATCTACCCCTAGGCTAGGGACGATTTGTACTAATTCAATCTTATGCAGGTGGTCATGCTCATACAGGGCATAAATTAAAGGGGGCAAAAATTATAAATATTAAATTGCACATGTACTCCAGAATGCTTAAGTCCCCCTTTTAAATCAAAAAAGAGCATGGCCAAGTGTGGCTGGTTTGAGTATTTTTAATTCTTAATATATTAACTGCTTGGGATGTCATTTTTAAACTGTTGATTATTAGGATAACCCTGCAGGTTGTTGAGTCTAGATTTTTTTAATTTTAATTGATGTAATTTGAATGTAAATTGAGTTGTAAATTGTTTAAAGTATTTTGAGATTGAGATGTTTAAACATCCAATTTGGAATCCAAAGAGGAAGGAACATCCCTTAGGGGAGAGTTCATATCCATTTGGAGATCCAAATTAGGATGAAGTTTAAATATCCAAAGAGAAAAGATAACACCCCTATTCGGGGGGAGTTTCTTTTCATTTGGATATCCAGACCCGACGATCCAAGAAGTTCTAAGGAGACGAAGAAGTGAAGAACGAGAAGAATCTCAAATCTCAAAGTCACTTGAGTCTTAGGAGTAGAATCCGGGTTGTAGTCAGTGGTACCCGGCCACTTTACTTTACTACAGACCCTGGGTTGTATAATTTAAAGGCACTTGCCTATGGACTTTCATTTTGAATATTTATTTAATTGATTTAATTATTTAATTGATTTGATTGATATATTGATTGCGATTAAGGACCCGCATGCTTTTAGTAGTTTATTTGGCGCTTATTGCATGTCGATTTTGATTTAGCCTGGAACCCGATTGGAGGCTCATGAGGATACGGTCATTAACCTTTTCTACTTAAATAAAATTTAAAATTTTAAGCTCAGATAGAAACTCTAACGCTCTTAATAAGTAAGCCCGGACTCGTCGGGAGTTTTTCATGCATCATATTGAACTTTTCTCTACCTTGTTAGGCACCTCCCCGCCTGCGGGTTCTGGCAGACCACTTGACCTATTAGGGTGCAGTTCTGTCCAAGGGGATGTTGTGCAATCTCTAGGATAAAACCTATTTTTTAAGCCTATTTTATAACTGCTTCATTTTGATTTAAGCATTTTATCGAGTCAACTAGCATGCATTGCATTAGTAACAAATTAAATTTGAGTCTAAATCTTAATTGCATTTTTAGCTTAAGCATTTCACCCAATATAAGTTGAGGGGTCAATTAGGAATCTGCTATAGATGTCGACCCCCAACTCCTCAAACTCAATCTTAAATAACATCCCTAACCACTCTACATTTAAAAGACTTGACTCATGATTTTAAAGCGTTTAGGTGGTTTAGCTGGCTCCCCAATCCAGGCCGGGGTAAGTCCAGATTGCATAGCATTAGCTAGGATTCGTGTCACTGATTCTCAGTACCCAATTTTAGACTTAGGATCTGAAGCAGATTTTCAATCCTAAGACCTCAAACTTTCGGGAATCTAATTCTCACTTTTTAATAAAATTGATCACTTAAACATTAAATATCTTTCAATCTAATTCAAGCCCAACACTTAGGATAGGTTGGGGTGTTTCTGAAGCAATTCAGAATCTTAAAGCACCTCCTACTCTTCTCCCTTTGACTCCAGAAATAAGTGTTCAACATTGAACTAATCCCTGTTGAATTTTCAGTCCCTTGACCTTCCTTGATATCAAGCTTTGAAAATCTTAAATAAAATTCGTATCGCTATTTTAATCGAGAGTTTTCGTAGGAAATTTTCTGGTTTCCTACGATGTAATTAACTACGAGGGCTTGCGCTCGTAGGAGATTTAGAAACCCAGACCTGATTTCAAAATTAATCTTTTTCAAAACTTTAATTAATTATCTTTGGGAAAATCAAAAGTCAACGATCATTATCGTCATTTTCAGATGATCGATAACAGACGATATCCTCTTTCCTTGGAAAGATATATCGTACTATTATCGTGATCTTGATTATGAAATTAATGACCTCTTTACTAGATTATTGTAGTGAAACATTGGATTAAACACTATTTTGATTCTTCGGGATCATATATTATTTCTCCTTGAGTTTGACTACAATAATCAGAGTAAATCAAAATTTATAATCTGAACCTATTAGGGAACGATATGTTCACCTTTTGAGGTGATATATCATTCATAATAAGTGTTCGATTTCAAATATTCAAATTCCAGAAATTTAACTTTCCCAAAGAAAATCAAACCCTTTTTCAAAACTATATTTTTTTAATCAAACACAAGACCATAATCATACAAGGTTGAAGTAATCGATTCTTTATTTTGAGTCAACAGTAGAAAATGAGAAGGACGGCATGACTAGAAAGTCGCTCATTAACTCCTATAGGAGCTCTGGAAGGAGAGAGCCAGATCAAAGGATCATGGAATGAATGAATCCCAGTTCAACCATATTCTAAACGTTGAGGTGGAGAAGATTATTGAGACTTACAAGCTCCTCAATGAATAGCGGTCGTGCATTCCATGTAGCGTCCACATGTAAATACTGAAAAACTACAACAATCATGGGCTTCTACAGAGCGTTGTAGAAGATCCGCCTTGAATTCAACATATCATTTATGGGCAACTATCAAAGCCTTACAACTATAGGACTCCTACGAGCTTCTGCAGAAGACTCCTATGCATCCAATGCATCACCCACAAGCAAAATGCAACATGATCAGGCCAAATGTAAATGCCTACGGGCTGCCGTAAAACATCTGCCAAATATTTGGAAATCCCACCGCACGTACACTATAACATGTATACACTTAGGTACACATAAGGGGATGTATTATCCACCCGCATGGGCCCCGACGAGCGTGTTATTGGTATACACGTGACGTCTAAGGATGCTGCGCGGGTCAATAAGTGAATTCAAGTTCGAGCCCGATCCTCCTATATGGGTAGATAGGAGTCGACACGGCTCGAACAATTAAATAAATATGTGGCCGTGAGATTGACCGGGATATTTATTTTATAGTTCATATTAGGCCTTCAAGGCCTATGATCAAGAGAATTCACCAACGAAGGTCCAAAACCTATGAAACCCGATCCTCTGTCAGTTGCTCGACAGAGTGGACAAGGTTCAACCCATAAATACAGCAGACCCTAAAGTCACCCCGATGATGGCCGTGTTGAATGCAAATATCAACCGGAGGGGTCCACACATATCAATTCAAATACCACCCAAATACCCAAAACTTCAAAACTCCACAAAAATTCCCAAAATCCCAAACTCCAAAATATTTAAAATTGGAATAAATCCATCAAACACTTAAAGCAAAATCCATCCACCCTCCGCAACAATTTGCTGAGATGGACAAATCTGAAAATAATCGCAACTCACAAAGAGCTAATGCCTGGTCGAAAATATCACTATGGTCCATTCTCAAATAATCTCCTTCCAGCAAGGACGTGGTACGAGTCCTCTAACCAGTAGTTTCGCCGCCAAATGGCACTGCAGGATAAACGGTTATGACTCGGGGCCCTCTGAACCAGGTGGTCGCCGTCAAATGGCACCATTATATTATGGTTATGGCCAGAGCCCGTATGCTCCCTAATGGCATCAAATCCTTGAGATATGAATCAATAGGATATGATCGATAGGGCACAAAGCCCTCTGTTAGCTAAGGTGGATTCAAATTTGTCCCCTTAGACAAACACCCACCCCAGGTCTACAAGGTCCCCTTGGACGAAGCAACCCATGGCTGCCGACAAGGATCCTTCTGTCAGGTTGGGTCGACTACCTCCTCTGACTAAGTAGACCAGGGATCACGATGGCCCAGGACGACAGAACCATGGGATCTTGATCGGGTCTATCATCCATTCCCCCACCATCCGCTTTAAGTGCAAGATGGTGAAATTTCTAATTTTAAATATTAACCCTTTTCAATCTCCAACCTTTCAAATTTCTAACTCATGCTGCTACTATATGCCAGATGCACGTATCTCTACGTATCTGATTGACGACTAGCCTTAATCGAAAGTTCTCTCTCGTCACCGGGAGGGGTAATTAACTATAGGGGCTTGCGCCTATAAGAAACCAGAACTCAGATCATAAAGTTCTCGCAAAATGATGGCGAAATCTCTGGGTAGTGTCTTATCTACTATCTCATCTGCCTTCCAAAATTTACCTCGGAACTTAGCTCGTTAAAACTCCCCCCGAAGCAAAACAAGTCAGGCGGAGGCCGGGGCCGAATTTTCGGAGCCCACAGAGGATTCAATAAAAAAAGGCAAGAGGGCTTTTTGATCTATCCCCCCCCCCCCCCCCCCCCCCCCCCCCCCCGCGGCAGCCAGAGATAGTGACCTAAACATTGAAGCCAGGTTTCATATTATCAATTGAGAGGCTCCTTTTAGTGCTCTCCTAGGTAGATCATGAATTCATGAATACAGAATGGTGCTTTCCTCTCTCCATCAATATATTAAATACTCTCGTGAGGGTGTAGAACACTCTATTAGGGGAGATCTGCAATCATTCTCAATTGATGAAGTAAGAATATATGAAGATATTACTTACTATATGCCAAAAATGTAAACATTCTTCTCTAGAAACTTAAAACTGGCTAAAGAAAAGAAATAAAATGAGAAAGAATTCTTTATTTTACTTTTGAATTTTTATTTTCTTTTTCTAACAATAATCAAAATAAACAAGGCTTGATAATCCAATCACATATTTGTATAATAATAAATATGCAAGGAATTAAAATGCAAGAAAAATAAAATGCATAAAATAAAGTAGAACAAGCACATCAAATTTTATAGTAGTTTGGTCAAAACATGACATACGTCCACTCCCCAGAGTCCTCTCTGGGTATTGCACTAAACCTTTAGTGTCTCTCCTTTAACCCCCACAGCAAGATGGAGAAGCCCTTACATAATCTCTTTCACCAACCCGGTGTGGTAGAGTACCGAAATCCTTTTCACCCTCCTAGTGAGGATAGAACTTTGAAGCTTTTTCACCCTCGTGATGAAGATAGCGAACCTGAAATCCTTTTTAACCCTCTTGGTGAACACAAAAACCTCGAAGCTTTTCCACCCTCCTAGTGAAGGCAGCGAACCTGAAATACGTTTTCACCCTCTGGATGAAGGCAAAGAACCTCAAAGTTTTTTCATCATCCAGGTGAAGGCAGTGAACCTGGAATCCTTTTTAACCCTCTTGGTGAAGGCAAAGAACCTCAAAGCTTTTTTACCCTCCTGGTGAAGGCAGCGAACCTAGAATCCTTTTTCACCCTCCTAGTGATGGCAAAGAAATTCGATCTTCAGCCTTGAAGCCTTTCTCCCTAGACTACCCAAGAGGCCAATAAAGACACCTAGAGGAATCAAGGTAGAAGCTTGCCTAGAGAAACCGGGTGAATCCCCTTGCTCTACTTCTCCCTCTCACATAACTTCTCATTCTCCGTCTCCAAGCTCTTGGACCACACAAAGCTCTCTCACAGAATTCCTTCAACAACCAAAGACTTTTTCAAAAGTCGAATAGAAAAGCTTTTATACAAGGTTTCAAAAAGAAAATCTAAAATTTCAATTCAACTGAAACTATAAGTACAGTACGATCGAGGATCATACCATACGATTAATTCAAAAATATGCTTCGTCTAGTATGGTTTGAACAGTTTAAGTACGATCTGTTCAAATTTTTCATACCGATCGTATAATACGATCATGGGATCGTACTATGCGATTAGTTCAATGTCCTTCAAATCATATAGGGCAAACTTCGGGATGACTGAAAATCATCACTGCCATTCATCTAGTACAATTTACATCGTACTATACAATTAATTCAAAAATCAAGGTTTCATCCAAGATGATCTCCAAAATGATTAAAAATCGTCTATGTCAATCGTCCTATATGATTAACAATGTACTTTATGATTTGCAATATTAATTAAGCCTTGATTTGATTGGTGGATTGTAAGCATCAGCCAATGTTAACTTCAATGATTCGTGGCTTATTCGAAGGTGTAGGGGTGTTTCTACGATCTCCTTCTGCAATTGTAGGAACTGCTCCTATGATACGAATAAATCAAGCTGGTCTTGACTCACTGGCAGCTTCTTCGAGTGGAGCCTTTCCTGGTCGTCGCCCTAGATTAGCAAGCATGAATTCCTTGAGCTTTCATTTTTTGACATAGCTATTAGCGAGTTCCAGTAGTTCTACCAACATTTTTGGTTGTCGTAGGCTAAGTGTGTACCAAAAGGGACCTTCTCTTAGCCCTAGGTCAAGTATGCTTGAGCGACTACCAGCTCAAGGTCTTTAACATGGAGCATTTCTTTTTGGAATCATGATATGAAGCTTCTTAGCAACTCATTTAGATCTTGTCTCATCTTCATCAAAACTTGTGAAATTTTGGGAGGTCTCTGGGCACTAGCGAACTGTGCGGCGAATATTCACTTGAATTCGAATAAAGAGGTGATCACCATGCTGGGTAGACAACTGAACCACCTTAGCGCCGAATCCTTCATAGTGGTGAAGAAGAGACGACACTGAATTGCATGGTCGATATAGAAGAGGGAGGTCATGGACTCGAAAGTTGTCACATGATCCACAGGATAAATTTTACCTCGATAAACTTCAAGGTGAGACCTTAAACTTAGGAGACACTCTTGCTTCGAAGATCGATCTGGAAAAGGTGTTGGTCATCCCTGGTTTGGTTTCTTTGGTTCATCTAGCTCTCGTACTAGAGTTCACATCTCTCACCTGAGAGCGAGTAGAATTGACAACTAGATTTAAGGCATGAACTTCCTCCGACGGCTCTTGGTGAGAAGCAGGATTAGATTGTCCTTCGATCACACTAACAATTCACGGTAGATGGTTAACGATGCTGAGAATGTCTTGAATAGATTTCACGAGATACTCCTCATGGCTTGCAGTTCGTGGTGAGAGTGTATCCGAGACTCGTGGTATTCTCTGAGCCTTCAAGCTGCCTAATAGGTAATGGATTTCTTACCTTCAGCATCGATCCATGCTCATCGCACCTAAGAGCATGTTGAATCTCATCTTGTTTGGTGGATAATGTCGGACCATATTTTGTGCTACGTATATGCTAAGAGTCTGTGGGGAGAATGTGATAAAATTCGAGTGTAGGAAAAGAAGAGAGAAGATGTGATGCAACCAATAAAATTGCCCACAATTACAAAATTTGTAACAAAACTAAGATTGCACACAAACCATTCGTCTTCCTTTATAAACTAACAAAAATGACACAAACTTCCTGTATAACTTGAAATAAAAAGGAAATAAAAATACTTTAAAACATAACATAATCTTAGAACATAAAAACCTAAACCAGCTTTTCATTTATCTAGAAGAAAGATACAAGTGGCGTCGAACTTGCGGAGAGAAGAAAGAGGTAAGAAGCCGAGACGAATGAGAGGACAAGCTCGCAAGCTTTTTCAAAGAAGAAAAAACCCTCAGGTTTTTTGCTCCAAAAATCTCTCCATAATATCATTTCTATGCTAAAAAACATTACGTATATATAAGAGAAAATGGGGTAGCCAAACAGCCAAACCACCTCCAACCGAACAAATCAGGTAAGAGGAAATGGAAGGCCAAAAGGCTGTCCAACAGCAGCACCCGAAGAGCCACAAAAAAAATCGGAAAAGGCAGCCATAAGGAACCGGAACAGGCAGCCAAGGGAACCGAAAAGGCAACCAAGGGAACCAGAAAGGCAGCCAAGGGAACTGGAATAGGCAGCCAAGGGGGAAGGAACCGAACACAGGAAAAGGAGCCAGGTGAGGGAAACTGAAGGACCAAACAAAGGGGGAATGGATCCGAACAGCAGCTTTAATGAGCTGAAAGGTAGCAACTCATCATAATGAGCTAAAAGAAGAAGAACACAGCCCAAAATCGAGCAGCCAAGCCCAATCCGAAAAGCAACCAGCATCCCAAAGACCAAAGAATTTACATTTTGTTTTGACCCCCCCCCCCCCCCCCCCCCCCCTTGCATGCATCAGATTCTCCTCCAGTTGAAAAAGCTCATCTCCTGATGAGATTGCTGTAGATTTTTCTAACAAGATAAAGGCACCGTATCTAGCTCTTGAATTTTGTCCTCATATTTCTTTAAAATCATCTCTCGTTCTTGTTTGAATTGTTCTTGCAGAAGTTTTTTTTTTCTTCAAATAGTTTTCCGTACATAAATGCATTTTCATTTGAAGTTTGTATAATTCATTCTGTAGCGGATCGGTTAAACTTCCCTCCGAAGGAATCCATCTATCCATTGGAATTGGGACTTCAAAATCTTCTGGCTGATTTTCATCCACCACTGGCTTAATATTTTTGTCTTTTTTCAATTTTTCTAAATACTAAAAAAAAGAAGACTCAAAAGAAACATAGGATATACTAACCTAGGCTCTGATACCAAATTGATGCAACCAAAAACACAAGAACACTAGGGTTGCACAAAACTATACGTCTTCCTTTTAAAACAAAAAGATGACAACTTAAAAGACCCTTTTCATAGATAAAAAAACTTAAAACAAGACGCATTTCATCCTATAAATGCTTGAGAAGAAATATACAAATGGGGTGGTCACTTGTGGAGAGAAGAAAGTGATAAGAAACTCAAGACGAAGTTATAAAGAGGAGAAGAGGAAGAAGGCTAGCTCGCAAGCTAGGAAAATCAATAGGTTTACTTTCCAAAAATCATCACATAACTCACCTCAAACAGCCACAAAACAGTCCCTATAAAATAGGAAAAAAGGAGCCTAAAAGACACCTAAATAGCTAACCAAAACAGGAAAATCTTTGGAAAAAAGGCAGCAATAAAGGCTCCCAGAAACTGAACCACCACAGCTAGGAACCGGGACAGAAATAGGAACCGAGGGACCCAGGCAGAGGAACAGAATAGCCAAGCGGGCAGGGAACTAAACAGCCTAGCGGGCAGGGAACCGAACAGCCCAGCAGGCAGGAAAATCGGGACAGCAGAAGGAACCGAACAGCCAAGCCAGAGGAGGGGCGGGAGGGGGGGGCTTGCTTACATCAAAATGAGTTTGAGCGAGATGTAAATTTAGACAAAACTTTATTATCCAAATCAGAAATACAAGAATGGTGAAAGTATAAGCTTTGCACTATGGAGCTTGAGCTATATAAGAGAAGTAGTACAACGCTTTGAGAATCTCTTTCGTCTCTGAATCTCTTCAAATGTTATATATTTTTAGCTTTCTTTTCCCTCCCCACAATATTTTTGACATATGTTCTCCTCCCGAGAATGAAGAGTTCAAGATGTTTCAGGAGATAATGATCCAGCCTCCCTTTCCTCCTCCCTCCTCTTTTTATAGGGTTTGAAAGGACGTAGGAGTTATGTCCTGGTACATAGTTGTCCCATCAATATGTATTAATAACTTGTTAATATCAAGCTAGTTGGCGACTGAAGAAGGCAAGTCAGATAAGGTTGAATAATAATCAATAGTTGCTCTGCCGAGATGGAAGAGGGTTGTCCAACTCTGTCGATGAGAAATGGCGAAGCGATCTGGATCACCCTGTTGAAGTAGAAGGGAGAGTGGCGTCTAAGTTTGGTCTTCAGGTATATGTGAGATGAAAATATTTTAGAGGGACAATGTATGTTGGCGGCTCTTTAAAATATCAAGCATAAAAGTCTTGGCATTGACTTAGATTGATAAAGATTTGTCTGGCTAAGAGAGGAACTTTGGAGGTCGTCTTTTCCTAGGGGAAAATGACTTGACTTCTTGAAGGATGTGATTGGTCCTGATCTGTCATACTTTAGTGTTAAGCTCCTTCCAGCTCCTGAACGAGTCCCTCGAACAAGCTGTTTTGATAGTAGAGTGTGTCCTATTGCTCGACTTAAACGTAACCTACAAGACACCTGCGAACGAATACATGCATAGGTATTTATGGGTGTACATAAGTGATAAAACAATACTTCCAAATAATATTCATGAGGTTAGCAACTAACTATAAACTGAGGTGGAGTCCGCATGAAGCGAAAAATAATTAAAATGAGGCATTGAGTAGCATCATTAGAAGAAAGCTTGTGGGTAAGAAGCTACTAGCACTGCCAATAAGAATTAATTAGAAGCATATAAAAAACTAGCAGATAAGAGAACATGAAGATAAAAAACACCAAAAGGTCTCCAATTCAGCTTCAACGGCAAGTGACGTGGAATGTCAGCGCATCACTTCATTACGATCCTAAAGTGTGTCTTTAACAATATTGATTCTAAGTATTTATACATTTATTTATTGCCCTTTAGTTTAAGTGAGGTAAACTCCCAAAGGCACGTCTAGATTGGTTTATTCTCTTGACCTTCAATTAGGTGACGTGAAGCCTTTCATGGGCACTCCTAGATTGGTTTCTCTCTTATATCTAGCATGTTATAGTTCTAGGTGATTATACATCTATCTTTTGACAATTAATTTAAATGGATTGAAACCCCATAGACATCCCCAAATTGGTCCTATCTTTAGATCTAGCATAGCTTGATTCCTGGTGTTCATAAATTATCTCTCGAAATTTTATTTAGATGGAGTGAATCCTGTATAGGCACACATAAATTGGACTTCTTTCATATGCACTCCTTGACCTTTAATTTAGGTGGATATAAGCCCCATAATCACCCTTAAACTAGTCCTACCTTTAGATCTAGCCTAACTTTTATATATATACCATTTTAACCTTTTGTCTAGGTGGAGTTAAACCCAATAGGCACCTCTAAACTTGTCAATCAACTTGATCTTAATTTAGGTGGTTTGAAGCCTTTATACGCACCCCTAGATTTTTTTTCTCCAAGATCTAACCTAACTTAGTCTTATGAAATCATAGATTTGCTTTGACTTTAGCCATAGTGGATCTAATGCTCCTTGATCTCCACTTGGTTTTATTTGACTTTGATTTGTTAACTTAGATCAATCCATTTCAAGTTGACTCTTTATACTTTCAACACATATCATTATATATCTTACCAACCTTTTATTTGATTGATTCAGTCAATGCCAATACATGCATTTTAGTACTTCTATGAGTTCCACACAATACACTAAGGGTCATTTTATTGATCTCATTTTTGAAATGAGGATCGACTTGGTTATGTTCTTGAAATTTTTAACTTGATTTATCCATTCTTCCCCTTTGCATTAACAGACTTAAGTCTTCCTACGTAGCAAAAGGTGGACTTACCCTGACTTGGCCTAGCCAAGTCTCAAGTACCCTTAGTTCGCCCTTTGGTCTTTGGTAGATCTAAGCGTCATAGGTCCATTAGAACGGGCTCTGCCTTGATTTCCATTTAGCCTAGCATGGCCTTAGGTGCACAAACCTACCCATATGTTCCTCATATGGTTAATCTAGTCTTTTGGACCCTTCTTTGACCTAACTTAATTTGACCCTTGAAGACTATATATAACCCATTGATCAAGTCCAATATAATTAACCCTACTATAGATCCCTAAGATGCACCGACACGGACATGGCGACACGGACACGATGACACGGACATGACACGACACGGACACGGGACATGGCATTTTTTAGAAATATAGGACACGGGTGCGGCGTGGACACGGCATAATAATTTTTTTAATATAATATATAGAAATAAAGGTGACACCATATTGGAAATGGTAAGCAATAATAAATCAATATCATGAGGACTTGTTTAGCTTATAACATTAAAATGTTTAGTACAATCACAAAAATATAAGCAAAAAATTATTTAGTACAACATAAAGGTTCAACTACTCAATAGAGGGAATGATAGAATTAGATTCAGAGGTTGGTCTTTGGCCTTCAATATCATCATCATTGAATATCATTGCTTCCAATTCTGGTTCATCTAGAGAAAGATTTGTAACCTCCAATAATCTCATATCATCAAGGCACTCGAACCCATCTCCAGCAACATCCCACATCTTGTTATCACCTGTCATATAAAGTGAGGTCTTCCTTGATAGAAGACAAAGATTTGTATGCACATAAACTAAATATTCAGCTCGTTGTGGAGTTATTTTATTTCTCTTCATCAATTGAATAAATGAGTATGTGCTCCAATTTCTCTCACAACAAGAAGAGGATGATACTTGACCAAGAAGTTTTATTGCTATTGTTTGAAGAAGCGGTGCTGAAGCTCCATGAATCAACCACCACATTTTTGGATCCATCCTCCATCTATCAACCAAAGATTCTTAATCACCAAAATCCTCTAAATATCCAAAGAACTTTGCAAGTTCTATATTAATCTTTCTTATCTCCTCCTCATTTGGAAAATATCGTTTCAAGCATATCTTTCTCATATTTGACACTTCTAAATCTTTTTGTGGTGAGACACGTTAAGGGTCTTGTTAAAGCCATTCTTTACTTGAATACCTTCAAATAATACAAAGCATATAAAATTATTTATTCATTTACTAAGAAATTTAAAATTAATTTAAAAGATGAATACAAATGTACCTTAGATTTAATGAATGGGCCAAACAATGCAGAGGTGTGTTGCTTTTGGTCCACCTATCCTCAAGAATGGTATAGACAATACTCCAAAAACTTGAGTCTTTATTATGTGACTTTCTTTCATGTCTGTATATAATTTCTTTTACTTTTGCTAACATAGAGTCCCACATCTCATAAATCAAATGTAAGCATGATTTATCTGTGTCAGCCTCTCTCAACATATCATAAATCGGATCAGTGAAAGTCCAAATGTAATCTACATCATCCCACCACAAATCATCTAAGACCTTTTCTTTCACATACATTGCCTTCCCAACATCATCTTCTCGATAATAAGACCACTTCTCACTAATCACCATAGATTGAAAAGCTTTTTTTATTTGTTTGAATCTTCTCAACATGATTATTATAGAGGCAAAACGAGTTTCAGCAACTGCTAACATTCTCAAATGTGAGAAATCATTAAACATTGAAAGTCTCATTGAGTGGTTCATAATAAAATTTCTGATCAAAACAGCATCATCTGCAACCACTGTTATCCAATGACATTTAGCATATATAATTTCATTTGCTTCTGTATTCTTTGCCGCACAAATATTTTTTAGAGCAAGATTTAAAGTGTGAACAACACATGGAGTCCAGAATATATGAGGATAAGTTTACCCCACCAACAATCCTGCAGCTCTACACACCGGTGCATTATCTGAAATAACCTGCACAACATTTGAAGGCCCAATAATGACTATCACCTATTTAATCAAATTGACAATGAAATATTTATCCTTGTATTCTCCTTCACAATTCACAGCTTTAATAAACATTGGGCAATTCTCTGTAACGGCCTTGAAATTAATGAGTGGTCTTCTTTGAGGATCAGTCCAACCATCACACATCAAAGTGACACCTTTTTCTTTCCACACTCCTTTTATTGGTTCAAGCAATGTTTCAATATGTGCTCTTTCCCTTTCAAATAATTTTGATCTTATTGTATTGTAGCTAGGTGGAACATAACCTGCAAGTTTGTTATTACATGCAAAAGTAAATGCATTCTTGTAATGAGGATTTCTTGCAAGGTTGAAAGGAAGTCCCGCTGAAAAAAACATCCTTGTAATTTCACCATCCAATTCCTCTCACTGCTGCATGTTAAAAGCCTTCTCTAAAGCACTACTGGCAACTCCTTTTCTTTTCTTTGAATCATATCATTCACTTCTATATGATAATGAATGATCAACTATAACAGATAAGGAAGAAGTGTGGGATTAACCATGGGTAGATGGCAAATGTATCTCTTTAGGAAGTGCCCTTTTGAACCGTCACCTAATCCACTCCCACCAGCAGCAGAGCTCATTTTGCTTTCAAATACACTGGTGAAATAGAAAAAATAAAGGCTTAATAAATTAGTGCAATATATCAAATCCCTAAACATAATGTTTCACTTATCCTAAAGATGATGAATACAATAATATGTCGGGCAGCCGGGGGTCCAAGGGGGCGCTGCCCCCTGGCGGGTTCGACCTAAAGCGCAGCAAAAGTGCAAATAAAGCGCACCTAAAACGCAGCAAAAGCGCAACTAAAGCGCAGCTAAAACGCAGCTAAAGCGCACCTAAAGCGCAGCTAAAGCGCACCTAAAGCGCAGCTAAAGCGCACCTAAAGCGCAGCAAAAGCGCAGCTAAAGCGCACCTAAAGCGCAACTAAAGCACAGTTAAGGGAAAAATTTTACTCTTTTTGTTGCACTTTAGTTGACCTTTTGCTGCGCTTTAGTTGTGCTTTTGCAAAAAAACAGCTTAATCGTAGCAAAAAGGCATCTAAATGGACAGAAATGATGAATGGAGAAAAAATGGCGAAATCAACTTACAGGTTTGAAAATTTTTATGCAGTTTGGTGTCGCCTTTCCTCGGCTGCGCATAGAAACTAAGGAGGAAGGCTTGTTGCTTACGGCCGGAAGGGAAGACTAAGGGTGCGATCTCCAGGCAACCGCTACTCGCGGGAAAGATCTCCAGGCAACCGCTGCTCGCCTGAATCGCTCGAGAAGACCACGAATACGAATAGGAATACGGGATTAGGGCGAAGATAAAGACTCGGGCATGAATCGACTAATATAAAATAGCGGGACTAGAGTTTTTCTTTTTTTTTAAATTTAATTATCAAATAGCCAGACACGCGTGTCGGACACGCGTGTCCGGTTTTTTTTTTATTTTAAATGGGACACACTAATAACGTGTCCCCGCCGTGTCGGACGCATGTCCGTGTCTGACACGTGTCCGACACTGCATACCCTCTTAAAACGGAGTGTCGATGCATCATAGATAGATCCTATTGGATTAATCGAATCACTTAAAATATATAGAATTGACTTGCCAAATTGAAATCCAAATCTTCATTGAATTAGTAGGGCTCTAACCTTAAGCAATGTAAAATCTTGATTGAAATCCAAATCTTAATTTCTTAGTCAATCGATCGTACAATGCAATTGGGATCGCACAGTATTATTTAACAGACTTCAAATACTAAGTAGAATCTAAGTTGGATTGTTGAAGTGGAGAAATGCATAGGGCCTATTGTGTGATAGAAAAGTACCCATCAAATATAAGGAAAATTTCTATAAGATGGTGGTGAGACCTACAATGCCTTATGGCACAAAATATTGGCCATTAAAAGAGAAGCATAAAATTAAGTTGTGTTGCAAAGATGAGGATGCTTAGGTGGATGAGTGACTCTACTTTTAAAGATAGAATATGAAACGAGCATATACGTGAAAAGGTTGGAGTTGCTCCAGTGGCAGATAAAATTAGAGAGAGTCGCCTTAGATGATTTGATCACATAAAACATCAATCTTCCGATGACCCGGTTAGGAGAGTAGATGTATTAGATTTGACTTATGTTAAAAAAGGTATAGGTAGACCTAAGGCTTGATTAAAAAAAATTAGAAATGACTTTTCTTTATTAGATTTAAATGAGAATTTAACTCTTAATTGGACAAAATGATTCATATAGCCGACCCCACGTAGTGGGATAAAGGCTTGTTATTGTTGTTGTCACATTGTGCCTTGACCTGATACTAATAATAGGGGGTATGAGGATGAGCTAGGGACATCTGATTATTTGCTTGAGTCTTTGTTCTTTCTAGCAGTTTAGTGAAATCTTAGAACTTCTCACTCTATATTCTCTCTCTTTTCTTTATCTTTTTTAAGTCATTTTCATCAATAAAGTTCTAGTATTGCCCAAGTATAAATTTGGATCCATCAATAGCCAAATAAAAATGTTATAGTTGCATGTGAAGTAAAGTTTAAAAAAAGTCATGAAACCCATAAGCAAATAGAAACAACTAGTGGCATTAAGAATACTCAACCAGTAAGGAATGACGGTGCCATAATGCATGGAAACAAGAACACGTTGGGACACAAAAACATAAATATGACACATATGGGACTCAATATTTCTTTAAAAATATGACACTTATGAGTTGGATGATATACTCTTGCACCCAAGACAAATACTATGCATAGGTTTGCATCTCATAATTCACATTTCTGGCAGGCTGGATTCACTAATAATAAAAAAAATCATGTGGTCATAACACATGAACGATCACAATAAAATAGCGTGCTGAAGTTGATGATTATAGTGATGAACGCCCAACAATTTCCAGAACACGGTATTATTGCCTTCACAATTACATAGCATCCATCAGGTACTTATATAAGAAATTTTGATGTAAACATGAGGAAGAACTAGAGTGGGCAAGAGGTTAAAGTTAAAAATATTTATCAAAAGTAAGTTTGTGAGTAAAAAAGAGTAACATATCAGAAGAATTTACCATTAGGAGAGTGAGAATTCTTTCAATATATTCCTTGGACTCAATGTCATGTATAAACCCTGAAAAATAAAAAAGTTACTAAAACGATAAGGTAGTCCCATAAATTTCATTACTGATAGACTCATTCTCGGAACTTATAATGCCTGAACAAAATGCAATGTGTAAAAAAGTTTTTTATTTATATAACTACCTTGAGATTTCAGGTTAATGCAAAAAAGAATTATTGAAGATTAAAGAAATTATAAAACTAATGAAAAAGGTCAAGAGTTTTGCAAACTAGCGTTAAATTTTACAACAAATAAAAGAAATATTAAAAAAAAGTAGTGAGCACTACTGCATGGTTGTATAAGAAATATATCATTAGGTATCCTTGTAGGAGAAATCAAGTAGTGATCCCTTGTATCAACTAAAAAATGAATTAATTTAATAAATCACTATATATTGCAAAAAGACATTCATCAGTAGACAACTAGCAAGAGTTAAGACTTCATTCTTTAATGGTAATGAATGAATGCAAGAACCTAGAGATATTTAAGCAATCAAATTTAAAAAGTGCAGGAAAAGCTTGTAATAATGCCCAAAAAAACCTACGTTTGTTGCATGAATGGTTGCTCCAGTAGTCATGCCGATCTTCTGATCAGGAACCAGCTCGAAATTCAAATTTTGCAGGAAAATTGTAAGAGCAATAATGGCTTCTAACAAAGCAAACTGGTCGCCAACACATTTACGTGGTCCCCCACTGAATGGTATGAACCTATTGAAATGGTTATCCGCCATTAGAATGTGTTTATGCACAACAAAGATCTCCAAGTGATGAAATTATATTGGGGCAATTACATACATAATAACTAAAATTTAACTATTCACAAAACTAATACCTTTTTTACATCTATTTTTTTTTTTTCAAATTATCACCTAAATATCTAATTCACAACAGAGCCTCAACTTTATTTTTTGCTTCGGTAAATATTCTGACAATGTGATCACGGCACACACAAATACATGGGTATAATAGTTTACAAAATGACATGGATTTTAGTTTTGTAAATATGCATGCTCTAGGCATCGTTTATGTAATCCCCCCAATCCTATTCAAGTGCAGCAAGTAAAAATATTTTAATCAAAAGGAAAACGAAAGGAAAATAAATTATTGGGGGAAGGGGGGGCAAATTACAACACCTGAAATTAGTGTTCGTCTCATTTGGTACGGGTCCCTCCAAATCAAATCTTTCAGGCATAAAATCTTCTGCTCCATCCCAAACCTTAGAGCAAATAAAGAAGTTATAACCACCAAAAAATAATATTTTCAGAAAGAACATAGCAAAATACACATAAAACGCTTAATCTGCTATGTAACATATGCAAAAATATTTACCATATCAATTCAAATAAGATGACCTTGAACAAGAATCTTTTTCTAGTCAAAGTGATTAGAATGTTGTACCTCAGGAGATCGATGAATATTGTAAACTGAAATCATTATATCTTCACCAGCATTAATCTTAAAATTTCTTGGAAGAACATCAGCAACTAGAGCCCTCCTTATCAAAACCTACAGAAGTTGGAGCATGTTAGTCATTAAAATCAATGAGCCAGTTACAACTATAAAAAAGTGATTCAGCATACAGGTGGGTGTGGATAAAGGCGCATTGACTCATGTATGCAACGCGTTAAGTACTTCAATTCCTTGACATCATCATATGTAGGAAACTTTCCTCCTAGAACATTATCAACCTCCTCTTGTGCCTTTGCTAGAGCAGATGAATCCTTCAAAATTCAAAAATGATTTGCAAGTAAATTTCAAAATAACTCTTAGCAAGTACTCTTCATATTCATAAGTAATTATGTGTTCTAATTTTTTGTTTCATTAATTGAATTAGATATTCATGATATGCGGGAGATTTTAATTTAAAGAATACTTGAACCCAACCTTCACTCTAATTAAATCACTAACATATGGTTAATAGAGAATGAAGATCGTGACAGTTGGTGATGACCCCGATGGGTATATGATTTGAACTTATAAACGAATCATGAATGAGAAACTAAAAGGTAAATAGGCACAAGAAAGCATGCACAACTGATTACTACTAAAAAGTTAATAAGTTTAGTTACACAGTAAAAACTGCAGAACGAATCACCCAAAAAAGGGTAACCTCAACACTCCAACATCACTTCATCATAATCTCAACACTAATGGTCAAGATCTTAATAAACAATACTTTGGAATTTTCAGAGTACTTGTGAAGGATATTACATCAAAGAAAGACCTTATGGGCCCAGACTCCTGTAAAACCCAGCTTAACAAAATATCAAAATTTTATGTACTTCCCCCCAGATGTTTATTGTTAGTTTTTTAATATTATTTTAAAATTATCTACGAAGAACTCGAGTCTCATGGTTTCTATGCCAATTGAAAACCTAATATATTTATTGTTGGCTTTTTAATGTTATTTTAAAATTATTCTAAGAAGAACTCAAGTCTTATGGTTTCTACTCCAACTTAAAATCTCGTTGGTCATAACTTAATGAAAGGATGTACCTATAAAAAAATGCAAATAGCCATGTAGTTTCTCTAATGTTTTATGGTAAAGGATGATTCCTCTTATAGATTAACTAATAACACATACTACTAGAGAGGGTAATGCAAAGCCAATAATGTTTTAATTGTACGATAATTAAAAAAAAACAATAAACTAGAAAAATAAACAAATACTAACTTAAATAACAAAGATAAGGTGTCCTTGATTGATATGATTAGCCTTTTGATGGGGACATCAGCACATGGAAAGTCTATCAAAGACGTGGCAATCGATCTACGGCCACGATCGAGTCATTATATTTCTGAGTTATTTTATGTATTTTCTAATTTTTCATGTCATATTGTATTTTGCTTTATTAGTTCCCGTTGTACCCTTTTATTAAGAGAGGTCGTATGTAAGCCCTAGGGGCATTGTCGTCCTTTATTTTGAGAGTCTTTGTATGAGGCTATTTATAGCCCTAGTGTTATTCTTTTCAAGTTAATGAATGAATGAATATTAATAATTTTCCTACACAAGAGTTCTTTGTGAGAGCTTGAGAGAGATTGAAGAGAAATCCCTAGGAGAGGGAGATCGAATCACCCAACAACCTTGGAGGCGGCCGGGTTCATGGCTCTTCTTCCTTATTTCTTCTTTCTCCCTCCCTTTTCTTCCCTAACCGCCGGCCCAACCTTTTCCCCTACCCTAGGCTGCCGGCTCCCACCCTCCACCATACCCCCACCGCCAGCCTTTACCCCCTCCCCTTCCCTTCTAGCCGCCGGCCACCCATGGGGAAGTCCACCTCATTGCTTGATCCACGTAAACATCACCTCCTCCTAAGCCCTAGCCTAGCCTAGCCGCCCCCAACTCCTCCTCTTCCTAGTTCCCTCCAATCTTCCACACCTTCCATATTTGCTTGAATTAAATTCAAATTGGGAGACATAATTTCAGATTTCAATCAATTTGAAATTTGAAAATATTCCCAAATTTAGCAAGTCTATTTTAGGAAAGTTTTCAAATTTCATCCAAATCAATTTTGAATTGGATTGGATTTAATATTTACTTCTTAATTTATTACTCCCAATCAATCAAGCAATTAATCCTCTCTCCAATCCCTTTCCCCCCTTCACCATGCCGCCAGCCCCCCTCTCTCTCTCTCCCCCCCCCCCCCCCTCTTTCTCTCTCCAATTCCCCCCTCTCTACATTAACTCCTATTCTCTTTGGAAATTAAATTCAAACTTTGATTCCTAATTTCCATCTAATTAGAAATCTGAAATTAATTTCAGATTTTAAACATTTTCCTCTCAAAACATTAACCCTAACTCCTCCAAAACCTAAACCTAAACTTCCCAAGGTGCCTCCCTTTGGCCGACCCCTTTCTCCTACCTCCTCCCATTTGGATTTTGGAGAGAAAACTCCTTTTTCTCTCGAAGAAGGATGGTAAGGACAACAAAGATCGCGACCATCAACACGTCAACATTTGGGGGAAACTTCTTTCTCTCCAATTGAACCTTTAAAGGAGGCCACGACGGATTTCTTCCACATCGTACTTCCGGACTTGGATAAAGGTGAACCACTTCTCCTTTTTCAATTACTTGCCTAATCCCCTAATCTTGTAGGTGATGACAAATCATAAGGAACCGTGCTCCACCGTTGCCTAAGCTTAGTAAACATAGGACTTTTGTTTGTCGTTGCCTCAAACGTAGTAAACGTAGGGATGAGCATGCTTTCTTAGTTTCTAATCTTATTGTTAGATTAGGGATTTTTGTTGAAAGCTGTCTACATCGCATGTTGTTGAGCTTGTAATTTATTTTGATTTTCCAAATGCTTGGCAAGTGGCTTAGCCTAAACGTAGGCACCTCTCTCTTGTTTTATTTTATTGTTTCAAATTGCTAATAGTTTAATCATAATTGCTGTCTTCAAAGATATCGTGCTAATTCTTATTGTTTTCATTCAAAAAGATTAAGTTGTTGCCCTCGCAGCCCCGGGGTAGGGATGATTCCAAATCCCATCCTATTAAGTCCAAGAAATGACTGAACTTGGTCATCGCCAAGGTTCTGGACTCTGTGATTACTTGAGGAGCACCTCTGTACGCATTAGTAGGTCGTGAGATTCCCACTGGATCTGATGATCCTATCCCTCAGGAAGTCCAACCCATTTTGGGGCAGTTTGCTGATGTCTTCCCTGAAGATCTCCCAGATCAGCTACCTCCACTTAGAGATATTTAGTATGCCATAGACTTTGTCCCTGGAGCCTCCCTCCCTAACCAGCCACACTATCGCATGAACCCCACAGAACATGCTGAACTTAAGAAGCAGGTAGATGAGTTACTACAGCGATGGTTCATTAAAGAGAGTCTTAGTCCCTGCGCAATGCCCGCCCTTCTCACTCCTAAGAATAACGAATCGTGAAGAATGTGTGTTGATAGTCGTGCTATCAACAAAATCACCGTCAAATATCGTTTCCCTATTCCAAGATTGGATGATATGCTGGATATGATGACGGGGGTCACTCTATTCTCCAAAATTGATTCAAGAGTGGATACCACCAGATCCGGATCCAACCTGGTGATGAGTGAAAAACTGCCTTTAAGACCAAGGATGGTCTTTATGAGTGGTTAGTCATGCCTTTCGGGTTGAGTAACGCCCCGAGTACTTTCATGAGGATCATGACTCAAGTGTTGCGCCCTTTTATGGGAAAGTTTGTCGTCGTCTACTTTGACGACATTCTCATTTATAGCCAGTCTGAAAGTCAACACTTAGACCACTTGAGGCAAGTTTACGAGGTCTTAAGGAAGGAACAACTTTATGTGAATCCTAAGAAATGTACCTTCCTTGTAGATCGCGTTATCTTTCTGGGTTTTATCGTTTCAGTTCATGGGGTCTCTGCAGATCCCGAGAAGGTGAGGGCCATTGTAGAATGGCCAGTTCCCCAGAACATCCATGAAGTCCGCAGCTTCCACGGGTTAGACACCTTCTATAGGAGATTTATTCGGAATTTCAGCACTATTGTATCTCCTATCACCAACTGTCTTAAGAAAGGTGATTTTCACTAGACCCCGGCCGCCACCAGAGCTTTTGATGAGGTTAAGAAAAGAATGGTAGAAGCCCCAGTGATGAGACTTCCTGATTTCTCCAAAGTCTTCGAAGTGACCTGCGACGCTTCGGAGGTCGAAATTGGAGTCCTATCCCAGGAAGGTCACCCGGTCTGAATGACATTCGGCAGCGATATTCTACTTATGACAAAGAGTTTTACGCAGTGATCCAATCTCTTCGCTATTGGCGACACTACATGCTCCCGCAAGAGTTCGTCATCTTCTCAGATCACGAGGCTCTGCGTTATATCAACTCCCAAAAGAAGTTGAATGCACGCCATAGTCGTTGGGTAGAATACCTACAGGAGTATACATATACCCTTAGACATAAGGCGGGAGTTGAGAATAAAGTTGCTGCTCTCAGTCATCGCATGATGACTACCACTGAGATGAGAGCTGAAGTTGTGGGTTTTGACCAAATAAAGAGGGACTATTTGGAATGCCCCGACTTCAAGGAGACTTACTCTCTCTTATCCACAGGCAGCACCCGCCATGTGGGCGATTTCCTTCTAGAGGATGGTTATCTCTTCAAAGCTCAAAAGCTTTGCATCCCTAACACCTCCCTTAGGAAATTTCTTGTCTAGGAACTCAATGCCAGAGGCCTCACTGGGCACTTCAGACAGGATAAAACGATAGAAGCCGTGGAGTATCGTTTCTTTTGGCCCAGCCTGAAGAGATATGTTGGTAGAATGGTCAGCAGGTGCCACACCTGCCAGCTGGCCAAACAACACAAGCAGAACACTGGTCTGCACACTCCATTGTCTGTCCCTAGTTGTCCTTGGCAGGATGTTAGTATGGATTTTATTTTAGGCCTGCCCAAGACACTCCGTAAAAATGATGTCATCTGTGTTGTAGTAGATAGGTTTTCCAAAATGGCTCATTCATACCTTGCTCCAAAACATCTGATGCCTCCCACATTGCCAAACTTTATTTCAATAAGGTTGTCCGTCTACATGGCCTACCCAAGACCATCGTGTCAGACAGGGATGTTAAATTCACTAGCTATTTTTGGAAGACCCTTTGGATGAAACTGGATACTAAATTGCAATTCTCCACAGCCTTTCATCCACAAACTGATGGTCAGACCGAGGTAGTTAATAGGAGCTTAGGAAATCTGTTACGGTCTCTGGTCAGTGAACATATTAAGGATTGAGATTCTGTTTTACCTACTGCTGAGTTTGCATATAATAATTCTGTGAACCGAACCACTGGCCTAAGTCCTTCTGAGATTGTTTATGAGTTCAAACCTAGGCAGCCGTTAGATCTCATACCCATGTGCCCTAGGTATAGGATTTCTGAGTCTGCATCATCATTTACATCACATATGCATGAACTTCATAAAGAAATTGCACGACAAATTGAAAAGAGCAATAATGATTACAAACTACATGCTGATCTGAAACGAAAATTTAAAACTTTTGAGGTTGGTGACTCCGTGATGATACGGATTCGTCCGGAACGGTTCCCGCAGGGAACGGTTAAGAAGTTGCATGCTGAGAGTGCTGGACCATTCAAGATAATTAAGAAAATCAATGATAATACTTATGTAGTAGATCTGCCTGCAGAATTCAACATCAATCCCTTCTTTAACATAGAAGATCTAGTTGGATATGAAGGTCCTGATTTCAACCCCCCAAATCCACTCATACAACAGTCTTGTGTGAACCCACCATAAGAGAATCCAAACCTACCTCCACTCCCAAATATTCCCAAATCACCTGTGGCAGAAAAGGTGGACACAATTCTGAGTGATAATATCATCTCCACAAGAGAAGGTGGACGACGGAGGTATTTGATCAGGTGGAGGGGTAAATCGGAGTCAGGGAATACTTGGCTGGATCGTGAGGAACTGCAGCAGATTGACCCCGACCCACTAGAGATCTACGAGAGTGCCAGAGACACTTACTCGATGGAGTCGAGCTTTCTTCCACCTCGGGAGAATGATGGGGACATCAGCACATGGAAAGTCTATCAAAGACGTGGCCGTCGATCTACGGCCACGATCGAGTCATTATATTTCTGAGTTGTTTTATGTATTTTCTATTTTTTCATGTCATATTGTATTTTGCTTTATTAGTTCCCGTTGTACCCTTTTATTAAGGGAGGTCATATGTAAGCTCTAGGGGCATTGTCATCATTTATTTTGAGAGTCTTTGTATGAGGCTATTTATAGCCCTAGTGTTATTCTTTTCAAGTTAATGAATGAATAAATATTAACAATTTTCCTGCAAAAGAGCTCTTTGTGAGAGCTTGAGAGAGATTGAAGAGAAATCCCTAGGAGAGGGAGATCGGATCACCCACCAACCTTGGAGACGGTCGGGTTCATGGCTCTTCTTCCTTATTTCTTCTTTCTCGCTCCCTTTTCTTCCCTAACCGCCGGCCCAACCTTTTCCCCCACCCTAGGCCGCTGGCTCCCACCCTCCACCATACCCCCACCGCCAGCCTTTGCCCCCTCCCCTTCCCTTCTAGCCGCCGGCCACCCATGGGGAAGTCCACCTCATTGCTTAATCCACGTAAACATCACCTCCTCCTAAGCCCTAACCTAGCCTAGCCGCCCCCAACTCCTCTTCCTAGTTCCCTCCAATCTTCCACACCTTCCATATTTGCTTGAATTAAATGCAAATTGGGAGACATAATTTCATATTTCAATCAATTTGAAATTTGATAATATTCCCAAATTTAGCAAGTCTATTTTAGGAAAGTTTTCAAATTTCATCCAAATCAATTTTGAATTGGATTGGATTTAATATTTACTTCCTAATTTATTACTCCCAATCAATCAAGCAATTAATCCTCTCTCCAATCCCTTTCCCCCCTTCACCATGCCGCCGGCCCCCCTCTCTCTCCCCCCCTCTTTCTCTCTCCAATTCCCCCCTCTCCACATTAACTCCTATTCTCTTTGGAAATTAAATTCAAACTTTGATTCCTAATTTTCCTCTAATTAAAAATCTGAAATTTATTTCAGATTTTAGACCTTTTCCTCTCAAAACATTAACCCTAACTCCTCCAAACCCTAAACCTAAACTTCCCAAGGTGCCTCCCTTTGGCCGGCCCCTTTCTCCTACCTCCTCCCACTTGGATTTTGGAGAGAAAACTCCTTTTCTCTCGAAGAAGGATGGTAAGGACAGCAAAGATCGCGACCATCAACACGTCAACGTTTGGAGGAAACTTCTTTCTCTCCAATTGAACCTTTAAAGGAGGCCACGACGGATTTCTTCCACATCGTACTTCCGGACTTGGATAAAGGTGAACCACTTCCCCCTTTTCAATTACTTGCCTAATCCCCTAATCTTGTAGGTGATGACAAATCATAAGGAACCGTGCTCCACCGTTGCCTAAGCTTAGTAAACGTAGGACTTTTGTTTGTCGTTGCCTCAAACGTAGTAAACGTAGGGATGAGCGTGCTTTCTTAGTTTCTAATCTTATTGTTAGATTAGGGATTTTTGTTGAAAGCTATCTACATCGCATGTTGTTGAGCTTGTAATTTATTTTGATTTTCCAAATGCTTGGCAAGTGGCTTAGCCTAAACGTAGGCACCTCTTTCTTGTTTTATTTTATTGTTTCAAATTGCTAATACTTTAATCATAATTGCTGTCTTCAAAGAAATCATGCTAATTCTTATTGTTTTCATTTAAAAACATCCTAGTCCTACATCACCTTTGCTTCTTAATTGCCATCATATTTCCAGCATGAATATAACACCATTCATTTTCTAGTTTTTGCTTGATCTTTCATGGAAGCCTTAAATCTCAATAGATTTCTGTTATAAAAAACATAATAGAAGAATAAAATATTTTTCTTATTTTTTAAGAAAGACATGGTATACACTTCATAACAGGTACCCTCCTAGAAGATAGACAATAACATAATTACATAACATCATAATCAACCACAAAAGGAGAAAAGAAATAAGAAAAAATTGCCTTATAAATTTTATAATAAGGAATGTGTTAGACCGGTCCAACCAATCCACACGGATTAGCGGGACCGTCTCTTGCAGAACAAAGGCGGAAGTTTTGCCTCCTGTATGAGCCGCACAAGCCGCCCTTTCCAAAAGAGCAGATTAGGAAGGTTTTAGGAGAAGTTTAGGAGGCAAATTTGAATGTAGGGACTGTTTAGATATTTCCTTTTGGATTGTATGCATTAAATAGTTTGTTTTCCTAGGGTTATGGCATATTGAATTTGGCTGAAATTTGAGATCTCTTAGGTTTTTGGGCTCTAGCGGCGTCTAGAGATTTGGGAGAGATAAATACTCCTCTCGAATAAAGGATCGATTGTATCTTGGTATTTTCCATTTCTATTCCATCAAATAATACAAATTATTTTCTGTTTTCCTAATTTTGTGTGGATTTTTTGGGAGAATTCTCGCTGTTTTCCAAAGATTGCTAGGAAATTCTTGAGATCTTCAAGTGTTTCCTAACAAATTGGTATCAGAGCAGAATTTGGAATGGTGTGGGGGATTTTTCTGAGAAATCGACAGCTAATTGTTAGTCAGAAGGGGGCTGTTTTGCTGTTTTTTGGAATCGAGATTCAAATTTTTAGTCCAACAAAAATCCAGGTATCGATGGCGGCCAAGAAAGTAGATGCGTTGGAGGAACGCCTCGAAGGGGAGATCGGACAAATGAAATCTTAAATTTCAGATCTACAAAATCAAGTTTCAGATTTAAAGAAAGAAATTTTAATCATCCATGATAAGATCGATTCAAAATTTTTCATCCTGGGGGAGATGTTGAAGGAAGTGCTCGAGAGCCAAAATAAAAAAATATCGTCGGGGGTGAGGGAAGTCACCGACAGCCAGGGAAATGGAGAAAACCCTAAGCCAATCAGACGAAGGGAAAATCAAGAGGTGGAGATTTCAGAAGGAACATAAAAAAAGCCTCCCCTAGGGCCTATTCCCAGGGAGGAGTCCGGTAGAGAGTATGTGGAGAGGCGTGAGTGGGTTGGGCATGAGTGGAGAGATGTTGAATTTGAAAGAATAGGGGCTGAATTTGAAAGGCTAGGACTTGATTATGACCAAAGAGGTGTTGAATTTGAAAGGAGAGGGGTTGAATATGATCGAAGGGTTGCTGAATTTGAAGGGAGAAGGTGGGCTTGTGATGAAAGGTTTGGGTGCGAGCGGAGAAAGGATGATTGGCACAATTGGGGGGAACCACCCCTTTGGGGAATGGAAAATTTTGGAGGAAGCAGGGTTGACGGAGATCTGAGAGTGAGGAAACTGAAGATGCCTATTTTCAAGGGAGAGGGTCTACATTGGTGGATCTACAGGGTGGAAATGTACTTTACTATAAATAGGTTGACAGATGAAGAGAGACTGACGGCAGTAGGTCTATGTTTAAAAGAGATGGCTTTGACTTGGTACCAGTGGAGGGATATGCGGCGACCCATACGAAGTAGGAGGGAGTTCAAGGATTGCCTGTTAGAATGATTCCAAACTGCGAGGGGAGGAGACTTCTACGAGCAGTTCTTCGTCTTGACACAAGCTGATTTAGTGATAGAGAACCGAAAGAGGTTTGAGTACCTTGCTAGTTGATTGGACCGTCTTTTTGAGACCGTGTTAGAGGGAAACTTCATGAAACGACTGAAACCAGAGATCTAGGTGGTAGTCAAAGTGATGAGGCCTCGTGACTTGGGAGAGGCTATAGAGTTAGCTCAGTTGGTGGAGAATCAGAGGCACTTAGAGAGAGAAACGAGAGGCAGCAGCTCAGTAGGCTTATACAGGATGACCACCACCTTATTGGCATCCAAGGAGCCAACACTGGATACTCTTCAGGGGGCTTCAAAGGAAAAGAGTGCAAGAGGAAGACCTAGGGACAACATCAAGAAGCTCACAAGGTGGATCTTTGGGAGGGGATTATTGTTAGAATGGTCCACTGGACCAGTCCAGCCGGTCCACACGGGACCGGCTCTTGCGGAACAGAGGCGGAAGTTCCGCCTCCTATACGAGCCGCACAAGCCGCCCTTTCCAAATGAGCAGATTAGGAAGGTTTTAGGAGAAGTTTAGGAGGAAAATTTGAATGTAGGGATTGTTTAGAGATTTTCTTTTGGATTGTATGCATTAAATAGTTTGTTTTCCTAGGGTTAGAGCATCTTGAATTTGGCTGAAATTTGAGATCTCTTAGGTTTTTGGGCTCTAGCGGCGTCTAGAGATTTGGGAGAGACAAATCCTACTCTCGAATAGAGGATCAATTGTATCTTGGTATTTTCCATTTCTATTTCATCAAATAATACAAATTATCTTCTGTTTTCTTGGTTTTGTGTGGATTTTTGTGGAGAATTCTCGCTGTTTTCCAAAGATTGCTATGAAAATTCTTGAGATCTTCAAGTGTTTCCTAACAGAATAACATGGGCTAGCAGACAACAACAGTGAAAGGTGTGATTATAGGGAGGAGAGTAGTTGGCGGATTGCCAAAAGGAGGCTTGTAGCCTTGTGAAGGACTATAACAAACCGGCAGCAAGCTCTCAGTAGCTAGGAAGGCAATAATATAGCAGGAGTTGGTGCATGTCACTGTTGATAGCTATTAACAACGGTGCACTTGACTTGATTGTTGGGAGAGCTATGACCTAATGGTGGTTACGAGCTGAAGGCGGGAGGGCTATCCGTGTGATTGCAGGACTAGAAATTGGGGCATTTATTTGAGGATTTTCACAATCTCCCTTAAGCAAGAAATACAAGTTGATCATTTTTAACTTGAGAGTAAGGTTGTCAATTGTAATTGACTAAGAGCTTTAGTAAGAATATCAAAAGTTGCAAGTTTTGTTAGCAGTTGGATGATTCATTATTCTTTTTTTAACTTTACGAAGTATTTATTAACATCATCATGCATAGTTAAATCATGATGGACATGATTTGTAGTAATACTAATAATAGCTTGATTGTTATACCTCATTATCAGTCATGTGAAAGGGATTTTTAAATATTTGAGATGACGCTTAAACTACATACCTTCATAAATTTTATCCGTCAAAACCCTGAATTTTTACTTGAGCACTGCTTTGAGCTATATGATGGACTGCCGGACTATTTTTTGCCATCTCCACAAAACTAAATTTCTCATTTGTAGATCTACAATTTGTTATAGATCTAGCCCAATCAGCATTAATGAAGTTGTTTATACCCTTGTTAGTCTCCATTATGAAAAGTAACCTTTTTTAAGTAACGTTTTAAGGTACCTAGTATCCTATTTACAACATCATGATGCTCTTTTATGGGGTTATTCATAAATTAAATACAACATTGTTTGGAGAACAAATATTAGGACTGGTGTGGGATACGTAGATAAAATTTTTCAACTAACATTGAGTGTCTTCCTTTGTTAACCAGGGTTAAATCTTCCTTAGTCCCGGCTTTGTTTCACAGATTCATTGTTCTACTTAACATATTTGGACAAAAGCATTCCCTTTTTCTTTAGTAAGTCTAATGTATATTTCTATTGTGCGGCATACATCCCCTTTTTTATCTTTGTTGTTTCCATGAGTAGGAAATAGTTTAATAAACTAAGGTCCTTGATTTCAAATTCATTAGTTAGAATACTTTTCTGCTTATTTATCTTATTTTCATGATTTCTAATCAAGATGATGTAGTGAACATATATGATTAGGATAGAAATTTTACCTTCAAATGATTTCTTGGCAATACAGTGTGTTCTCAGATTGACCTTGAGAGAAGCATGCCTTTTAATCACCAGAGTGAGTTTATCGAACCAAGCTCTTGGTGATTATTTTAAGTCATATAGAGATTTTTAAAATGTGCAGACTTGATTTGTATTACTCTTGTTGCAGGCTAGAATATATGCGGCAATAGAGTTAAAAAATTTTCGTCTCAGCATTGTACGGATATCCAGCACAAAAACAAAAGAAAAATATAACACCAGAATTTTTACGTGGAAACCCTGTAAAAGGGAAAAACCACGGGGTCACACCCAGTTGAAATGATTCCACTAGTGTTTGATTAGATTACAAGTGGCTGAGTTGTCCCTGAAATTGAGGACGATCAGATTACAATAATCAATCGTCAAGTTGAAATCCAGTTACAAGTGGAGATCGAAAATCCGGCAATGTTTGGGAGGAAATCCGGCTTCAATTGACATTCGGGTAGAATTCCGGCGTCCGTCGATGGCCAGGCGAAAGTCCGACGTCCGTCGGTAGCCGGGTGGAAGTCCAACGGTGGTCGAGGAGTCTGGTGGCAAGAGAGCTCTCTTCCTTCTCTTTCTTCTCTTCCTTCTTTTCTTGCTTGGGTCCCCCCATATGAGAAATAAGGGGTCTATTTATAATTTTCTGAGAGTCGCATGGCCAGTTAATAGAAGGAAGATCAATGGTAAATTAGAAGTGGTTTGAATAGACGGTCGATATTGATTCCCTTGATCATGGACCGTTTACTAGACATTTGAATGTCTTAATGATATCAGAATTTGACGATCTTGGGCTCATTGGATTCGTCTCGTCGAGTCGCTCGATTCGCCTATAAGCATGTCACAATTGAAAACTGTTTCGTAATCCAAATTATAGATTGAACCTTCCAAATGCGCTTCGGGTCTTAGATGGTCCCGAATTTAATTTTTGGAGTTTCCAACTTGATGTTGCCTCGACATTCGTGCCCGATCAAGATAAAATTTGATGATATATCAACTCTTATTTTCAAATATCGAACATATTGTCATATGGATCTCATTTTTTAAATTCACATTTAGATATTTTATGCCTAATTGAAGTAAATAATCCAAATTAGTAGTAAGAGAAAAACTACATAGATAGCATTGACACTTCTCCTCAAAGAGGAATGCAACGTCTGGCACGTATCAGACACGCCTCTGCATGTGTTGGACATAACAAAGATATGTCCAATTAAAAAATATTAAAAATAAGTTAGCCACACATGTCTAAAATATTTTATAAAATTTTTTAAAATATAATATTATTATATCTCAAATTTTTATTTAATAACAATAACATCACGCTTTTATCCCGCTACGTGGGATCGGCTACATGAAGCCTTTTTCTCCACAGTCTTGTTAAGAGTCAAATTCTCATAAATCTATAAAGAAAGGTCATTTCTAATATTTTCTAACAAAGTCTTTTTAGGTCTACCTCTAACTTTCTTAACATAAGCCGAATATAATACATCTACTCTCCTAACCAGGTCATCGGAAGGCCGCCGTTTTATGTGACCAAACCATCTAAGGTTACTCTCACTAATCCTATCTACCACTAGAGCTACTTCAACCGTTTCATTTATATGCTCATTTCGTATCTTATCTCTAAGAGTAAAGTCACTCATCCACCTGAGCATCCTCATCTCTGCAATACTTAACTTAATATTTTGCTTCTCTTTTAATGGCCAACATTCTATAGCATAAAACATTGCAAGTCTCACCACCATCTTATAGAATATTCCCTTTAGTTTGGCGGGTACTATTCTATCACACAATAAGCCTGATGCATTCCTCCACTTCAACCATCCAACATTAATTCTACTAATAATATCCCCATCTATTTCACTATCACTCTGAACAATAGACCCAAGATCTCTTGATAATTAGTTCCGTAGGATAGAGTGAACCGTTTTGCAATTACTCTTATTTTGTATTGGTGAAAACTTACATCAGCTTTATATTTGTCATTAAAGATCCATTTACATCAAACGAGTTTCATCCTTTTGGAAAGATTTTAATGATTCCATGTACAATTTCTTTCAAGTACTTAAATTTCTTCATGAAAAGTACTTTTAAGGCTTCTTGAATATTAATTGGAATTTTTATGCTTGGAAGTCTAATGGTAAAGGAATAGAACTCAAAAGATAGTTTATCATAAAAATATAATGACTTATCAAGTTGTTTGAGCAAGTTCTTGCGCTCTTCTTAAGAGCATAAAAAGAAATATTTAGAATATCCACATAATTAATATTACATTGTTCCTATGAAATGGTGTTAGGACTTAGTTATACATTGGGTTTCATTCAGAAGAAATACTTTATTCTACCTTGGTTGAATTTCTATATCATCATCTAGGATAGCCAACACATAATATCTTGCTCATATATGACCTTAGAAACTTTGTGGATAGTCAAAAGATAAAGATTTAGATGGGTGAGACTCATGTGGGTTAGAAAGAGGTGTAGGTTGAGATACCAATAAAGATGGATTAAGATTATCGAAGAACTCATATTCATTAAGTGAGTTGATGTTCTCCCCTTAAAAGAAAATTTTGATTTTTGAAGAATATTACATTCATGGTGGGATAATATTTTTTAGTACCAGAAGAATAACATTTGTATCCTTGTTGGAGATGAGAGTAGCTAATAAAACTGTATAATCATTTTAGTCTAATTCACTTATTTGATGATGTGGAATATGCACATAGGCAGAAAAGTAAAACACCTTGAGAGATATGGTGGAGATAAGTGATGCAATCTAAAAAATATTAAAATTGCAAACTAAAGACTTCCTTTCCATAAAATATAGACAAACACAGATAGAAATAAAATAATACTATTATATCCCACAATAGCTTAAACAAAAACAACCACACCTTACAACTTCAAATAAAAGGACACAACACCTTACAACTTCAAATAAAAAAAGAGCACAACAACACCATACGACTAATCAAAGCTTCGAGAAGAAAGATACATGTGGAATAGGAACCGTGGAGAGAAGAATAAGATAGAAGTTCGAGATAAAGTTTTAGAAGATAGGGAGGTAGAAGAAAATAGCTCGCAAGCTATATAAACCCGCAGGTTTCACTTTCCAAAAATTCTTCACAATTCACTCTCTCTTTTCTCTAAAGGAAATCAGTCACCTTATATAGGAGAAGATGGAGAAAAAATGTATAAATGCTCTCCTTAATAAGCCACTCAAATCAGCCAATAGAATAAACCCAAAACAACCCACTTAATGAGAAATTAAAACACTCTAGCATAGGAATCTACAAGGAACAGTACACGAACAGCCAGCATAGGGAAGAGAAAACAGCCACATGGGAAGACCAAACAGCCACCAAAAACCCCTCCAAATCAGCCCCTATCTTGACTGCATCAATTCTCCCCTGGTGGAAAAATCTCATCCCTTGATAAGAATGCCTCAGAACTTCCATGATGATCCGAATGCATTTTTTCTTATGGGAGATCTTCCTCTTGAATTGGAACTTCGGTTTGTTGATTGATTTGACTATCCATTTTTTTGTTTTTTTTTTTTAATTTTTAAAGAGAAAGGAAGACTCAGTTGACAACCTAAAGCTCTGATACCAAATTGATGCAATCTAAAAAATATTAAAATAGCAAACTAAAGACTTCCTTTCCATAAAACATAGATAAACACAGAGAGAACATAACAATACTATTATATCCCACAATAGTTTGAACAAAAACAACCACACCTTACAACTTCAAATAAAAAGACATAACACCTTACAACTTCAAATAAAAAAAGGACACAACAACACCATACGACTAATCAAAGCTTCGGAAAGAAAGATACAGGTGGAATGGGAACCGTGGAGAGAAAATAAGATAGAAGTTTGAGACGAAGTTTTAGAAGATAGGGAGGTAGAAGAAAATAGCTTGCAAGCTATATAAATCCACAGGTTTCACTTTCAAAAAATTCTTCACAATTCACTCTCTCTTTTCTCTAAAGAAAATCAGTCGCCTTATATAGGAGATATAGAAAAAATGTATAAATGTTCTCCTTAATAAGTCACCCAAATCAGCCAATAGAAAAAACCCAAAACAGCCCACTTAATGAGAAATTAAAACACTCTAGCATAGGAATCAACAAGGAACAGTACACGAACAGCCAGCATAGGGAAGACAAAATAGCCACATTAGAAGACAAAACAACCACATGGAAAGACCAAATAGAAACCCCTCCAAATCAACCCCTACCATGACTGCATCAATAAGTCTACTTGTCGGATAAGCTTGGGTGAAAGTTTGACAAAGTTATGAAATTTAAAATTCCTGATGATATACAATTAACAACATGCATCAATAAGGACAATCTCTCTCAATAATACTTTGGGGCATTGTTAGTGATTATAACTAATTGCAACAACTAAAAAATGTCTATGTTGCTATCACATTTTGTTAAGGGGTATAGATACAAAAACTTTGATAAACAATTCCTTGTTGGAGGAGATATTTTCCAAAAATAGAGGGAAAAAACTCATTCCCATTCTCAATGCAAAAGACTTGAATTTAGGCTTTCAATTGAATCTGTATAAAAGAATGAAATTTAAAAAAATGAAATTAGTTTCAATTTATCTTTTACTAAAAAAATCCCAAGTAGTGTTAGTGAGGCCATCAATGAAGGAGAAAATCATCTCAGACCCAAAGTATTGTTCACCCGAGATAGTACAAAAAAATCAATTTGAATGACTGTTAAAAGTTGGGATGCTTTATAATGAGTAGGGTAGGTGGTCCGACTGTGTTTAGAAAATTGATAAGTTTTACATTAAAATACTTCAAAATTTATGATAACGAAAAGAGAGAGGAACAACTTATTTAGGTACATGAAATTTGGATGAGCAAGATAAAAGTGCCACAACATTATTATGCTTTCACTAAAGGAAAATACGTGCTGAGCATTTTTCTCTTACATTTTAAAATTCCCTTCATAAGGTAGGAGGTAGAGACTAATATTTTTCTCATCTTTTCTCAATTATTCATTCCAAGATTCTAACAAGGAATTCACAATGAGTAGAAAGAAATTTAATAATCTAATTTATATATTTGATCATTTTATTGATTGATAGTAAGTTACAAGAAAGCTTAGGAACCAAAAGAACTGAGTTGAGAACAAATGAGCTAGTGATATTGAAAGTCCTAATGCTCATTACCTACGATTTTGAGCTATAGACAATTCTAAATGAATAGTTGTTTAAACATGGATGAATAGTTTGAAATAAGGACTCATCCCCTAACATATGATCAAAGACTCCAAAATCCAAGATCTGAAAATGTGAATTTTCCTTTAGCATATTAGAGACAGAATGTGAAATGAGTATACATACATAAAAAGGTTGAAGTAGCTCTAGTGGTAGATAGGATTAGAGAGAGCCGACTTAGATGGTTTGTTCACATAAAACATTGACTTTTTGATGACCCAATTAGAAGAGTAGATGTATTAGATCTGGCCTATGTTAAGAAAGGTAGAGATATCTAAAAATATTTGATTAGAAAGTATTAGAAATGACATCTTTTTTATTTGATTTAAATGAGAATTTGATTCTTAAATGATAAAATGGAGACAAAGAGTTCACGTAGCCAACCCCACGTAGTGGGATAAAGCCTTGTTGTTGTTGTTGATGTATTGATTTTATTTGTGAATACAATCTACTTATTTATATTCAATATAATACTTGTTCATTTAGTAGTTTATTCAACTAATTAATAGGCTAATCATTAAGAGGCATTAGACTTCTTCAATTAACAAACAAGCTACTCAACATTGTTGCTCGTTAATAGACTTGATAAGGCTTGTTTGGTAAGCCAACGAGCTAAGCTTAAATAGCTAAAATTTTAAATGTACCGAGTCTGAACACTACTATGAATACTCAAATCGAGCTCGGATCTAACTAAGGTTTTGTCAAACAAGCTCTAGCTTAGCAACCCTCCGTTTGGCTTGACTTGGATCATTTACAACTATAATTTTAAAAAAAAAAACTTTAGTGGAAGGATGAGGCGTTCTTAGAAATTTAAGAGGATGTAGAAGATACAAGAAGTGTGGAAGAAGAAAAATAGAGAAGGATGGAAGATAGAGACATATGTCTCCTATAACATTTTAAAAAATATGAGAGCAGAATAGAACATTTGCTTATTTTTGAATGAAAGGATACATCATTTATTTATAGAATAGAAAGACAACAAGATAATTACATGAGACCACATCAGAACACAAAAAGAAGGGAAAAAAAAAAAGAAAGAAATTTGCCTAATCATTTTTATAGTAAGGTTATGTCAGTAATGCAAAAAATAAAACAATTCCAGATAGGAACAGGGGCTGGTGGCTAGCGGTAATGGAAAGCAAGACTGCAGGGAGAAGACTAACTGGCGGACTGACAATAGTTGGCCTGTAGCCATGCGGAAGGCTGGAGCAGGCTAGCCAAAAGCTAGCACCAACTAGGAAGGCAGCAACCTAGTGGGAGATGGCGCAGCTGGTAGTAGCTGGGCTCCTGACTTGATTGTTGGGAAAGAGAGGACCTGACGGTGGTTGCAAAGTGATTACAGGAGTAGAAATTGGGTAATTTATTTCGGGATTTTCACAATTTCTATGTCAAACAATTTTGAATTATAAAAACATGCAAAACTCTAGACCTACCATCTTATTGTGATGATGTAGCAAAATGTCCTGGAACACTAGACCGCTTTTAATCATCACATGCTATCCTCTGCCTTAACTCCCTAAAAGTATCTTGTAATATCTATACTAGATTGAATGGGGCCTTAATAAAATGCAATCCTGATGACGCCATCTTAAGTGATATATAATCTATTGCATGTGCACGTAATCTATGTTCTTCACCATATCAACAACTATATATGGATAATTTTTTGTTTATTAAATCAAGCGAATTCTGTATCCTTTGGACATAAGATGAAGAAAGACAAGCACATAAAAATGTGAAGCATACAAAAATGGTTAAAGATAATGCTAATATTGACAAAAAAAAGCATTCAAAGTGATATAACGGAAACATAAATCGTCATACCTTACTTAGAAGATAAAGGGTCCATGTCAATACTGAACCAACATAGATAATAGGTCATCTCGTAGCTGGACACTGGAAACCTGAAAATAATGAAATAGCAAAAATTACGTGTAAAATCAAGGCAAAGAATATAGCCAAATCAGCCAAAATTTGGCTATCCCTAGTTTATCGATTCGTAAAAAAGGTTGTAGTGCCTTAAGATGTTAATAAATAGAAAATGCTATAAAATTCTCTATTATGTTTTCATATTTCTCAAGGCAACCTAGACCTGTGCTTAAAAAAACTGCTACCAGATGAAGAGTCATAATAATACGCGAGAACAAAAAATAAGCATGTCATTTGCCGATGAAGTTAAACATCTGATACAGCTAATAGCAGATATAAGACACAATTTCAGTAAAAAAAAAATGAAAACTCATATCTTTAAAGGAGTTTAATGACCTCATCACGTGTAGCAAGTAGAAAACGGAGAATGCTAGGATCTGAATCATTGACATAATCCTCCCCATTAATCTGTTCACCTTCAGCGTCTACAATCTCTTTGCACTTAGCAATGAGTTCTTCAACAGTCTCTCTAATTATGGTAACAGCTTTTTCTGCTTTTATTTGCCGTGGAATTATCTTGCGAAGAAGGTCTACCTGATACAGTCAAGTTGAACTTCCTCTATTAGTGAGGTTTGATGAGGAGTTACCTTCGTGTGGAAGAAGAGAGGATTCTCCAAGAAAACCAAGTAGCACAGAACAAACTTCCTCGAAAGGTTAATTAAAGAACAAAGAGAATACTCAATATAGGAAGTGGAACAGAAAAATGAAAACTAATCAGCTTTATCAACCGTTTTGTTAAAACTATGTCCTAAACTAACTGCTAAAGTCTCATAATTTAAGCAGCAGAAGAATATTAAGGCTTCGATTGGGATAGCTTTCTTATTACTTCCTAAAGCAGCTTTTCAGTATAAAAATTTCTAATTCAAAAAAAAATTGTACTAAAAGCTGTTTTAGAAAATAGGAAGAAAGCTATCTCAAATAAAACCTAAATGAAGCTTCAAATAGAAATTTAGAGAACAGAGCAAGACTGCTAAAATTTGAAGCCTATGAAAGGGAGCTCTAGTAATAACGTGCCTTCCAGTATGGCAAAATGTCAGTGCAGTGTAAACTGCATCAATAACTGGACTGTCAGAAGTTAGAGAATCAAAATTGTAGTTAAACAAGGATAAATCTATTACGTCCAAGGTCAATTGAGAAAATTTCTCTTCCATATTCACAGAAGCACCATTTATGGCATATGGCCTGAGCTTTTCCACCAATCTCAAAGCACATCTACAGAACACTTTATTAACCATCACAGACAAAAATTTTATATGAAGGGATGGTAAAACTGCTCTGCGCCGAACCTGCAGCAAATAAAGTGATGCTCATTCTATGGTAAATAATTCTCAAACCAATACTGATAAGGTTATGAAATGTGCACAATGACTGCACTCAGATGTTGAGATTGGAACCATGAAAATATTAAAATTCAGTGTGCAGCAGTTCATGTTATTAAACTGCTTAAATGAAAAAAGAATTGTGAATTAGCTTATGCAAGATCCTTATTTGTTAAAGCACATTCAATACATAGCATAAGTTGTAAATAACATTTTGAACAATTGAGTTTGAATATGGAGGCAAACTGAGATGTTGTGTATAAGATCATGGGAAAAACCTTATTGGATGTTCCATCATCTTTTTTGAACAAGTGAGTTCCAATATGGAGATAAAATGGCATGCAACAACTACATCAGGTGTAGCTTATTGTACTTGCCATGAAAAGGATGTTCGCCATTTCTATCATGCTAGTTTTGTTTTGTTTTGTTTTTTTTTTTTTTGGAAGGGGGTCATGGAGGATGCATACTAACTTTGAAGCGATTTTCATGCCAAGCCATGCTGTCAATTAGGGACTACCCAACTAACATAAGTTATCAAATCATGTTCATCAATAGAGGGGACTAAAATCCCCTCTTTTAAGCAAAAGGATCGACTCTACTTAGAACAGACATTGGGCATTCCTATTAGAGGTGAATGCCGAAATATGCATCTCGGGCTCAAATCTCAAGGGAAGCATATTCTTTAATTTTTTGGTGACTCCAATAAACATGTGTTTTTTTACAAATAAAGGTGATGTATGATTAAATTACATATCTAGATAGAGGTGCAAAAGAATCCCTTAATTCAATAACAAGACTACCCAACACCATTCTTAAGAACCCCATACCCCTATTATGAACTAAAGGCAACAAAAAAGACTCCTCTTGTGGAGACATCTCAAGCACCATTCCCTTATAAAGGTAATGATATAGTTTTGACATGTGTCAAGATAAAATAAGCAAAATTCCAATTAGACCATAGTTGAAGAGAGTTAAACTCAAGTCATAGTTTTATAAAGACATTGACTAAGAAGTCTTTGGAGTAGTTATGATTTGAGAATGTATGACAAAAGCTATAACTTCAATACAATTTTCTTATGCCCTTGGAGTGATTGTGATCATAGAGGATATCACTCAAACAAAATTGCTAATAGATTTTTTTGTCTTTGGAGCAACTATGGTTAGAAAGCATGTGACCCAAAGGAACTCCAATATGAATCTTTATGTCCTTAGAGTAGATATGGTTGGAGAAGCTATGATCCAATACATGGCTTTAATAATATTCATCTAAGTTCATGGAGTGGATGTGGTATGAGAAAGTATGGCTTGAGTCCTAACTTTAATTTTCTTAAGTCATTAGAAAAGCTATGGCTAAAAAGGAAAACCCCAAGCCACATATCCAATAGGATTCTTCTAAGTTAGATTCAAATGGATTCTTCTAAGTCTTGGAGCAATTATGGTCAAAGAAGGTAAGAACTAGACCACAACTTCGTATGATTCATCAAGTCCTTGAAGCAACAAGGGTTGGAGAATGTATGACCTAATCCACAACTCTGATAAAATTCTTATAAATTCTTAGAGTAATTGTGATTAGAGAGAGTAAAATTCAAATCACAACACTAATGAAATTCTCTCAAATTTTTGCAATTGCAATGTTTGCAAAGTGCTCCACCAAGGTAATGATCGTGCTGCATAACAGATGCAAGGAGTTGGACTCGCTACCAATCTAAGAGTGCTTGAGCTCTCCAATAGATGGTTATGGAGTGGTAGCCAATTATGAGGTGGCTAAATAGTGCATGAGAAATCTTGAGGCGATTGATTGCTTATGATGAGGGAGGCTGGGAACTTGTATAGGCAAGGGCAATGGAAGGAAGGGAGATCTATATAAGGGAAGATGAGGGGTAGACAACTAGTTGTTATAGGAGTGAAAGAGAGGAAGAGGGGGAAGAAGGTAACGCCGGAAAGGAAGTAGAGGAAAAGGAGAAGGAGATGGATGGTCTAAAATAGAGGGAGATGAGTGACAGGGAAGATCTAGAAGAGGCAAGTATTTTCATTCTCTTAATCCTTTGCATCCAATGTAAAGGTTCCCCTATTTATAGGGACTAGGAATAGGCAATAGAACTAATTTATTGATCAATATTTTTAAGAATACCAAATATGTTTTAAAGGATGAAATCATGAAAGAACAAGTAGCATATACATGACATCATCAAATCAATTGGGTCTGGTGTTGTGTTGGGTAGCAATGTTGATGAGTTAGTTGATAAGTTCGATTAGAATCAACTACCTTGAGGCAAAATGAGCTTTCTTTCAAAGAATGAAGCTTGAATTACTCATCTGAGAGAGTAAGCATACACAATGTAGCTTACCAAGTTTCTTTGTTCAAGCGTCATGTTAAGCAAGCCAAAATGACTTTGAAAATGACATTCATGGTGTTATAGACATTAATGAATAGTTAATGATATTTATCATTAATAGTAACAAAAGCAAATGATGTACACACGCTTTTAATTATTTTTCATAGAGAGAGATGTAAGGATATAGTGCACAATATCCTCTTAGTGAGCTACTCGACAATGAAAGATTAGTCATATCTCGAGAGGGTCATAATCATCCATCTTAGTGGAGATCATTCAGAGGATAATCTTCAAGTTTGGTGTTGGAGGGCACAATTAGCATTGAAGTAGATTGGATGATGCATTAGAAATAGATAAAGCAAATTGTTAATTTCTTAGCTGGTGTTAGATCTTAAGAATAAAAATGCTTGTTCGAGGGTAAAGAATGGTTAGAGTTAATTCATGTTGATTCATCTTCAGTGGTGGCCTATTAATGCCAAGAATAGCAGAACTATGAGGACTAGCATGTTGAGAGATTATTTGCCTTTGTAGGCCTGGAATATGGCAGAACCTATGAGCAATAAAAAGATTTTGGAATTTTGTAAAGGCAAAGAGGTGCCTAAGTGGGTGGAATGGCATTATTTGGCTTAGGTGAGATGCCAGAAAAGAGTTATGGAGTTGGGAGTTGTGGTTTGAGGTTCGGGGGACTGTGATGGTCAATTTCTTAAGAGTAGGTGGGAAATAAAGGCCTCGTGACATTAGTATTTATCAACTTTCAAAGCTTCGTGGTAAGCATTCTCTAAGGAGGTAGATTTCTATATTCTACATCAATTTTGATATGATGGAAGGTCATTGATAAATTTGGTCAGGAAATCTAATCAACCTCGTTTACATTATAAAAAAAACTATGAGGTTTATATAAAACCAATAGAATCAAGAACAGCATTAAATGCAAATCATAGAATACAAAACACACGCAAAAGAATGAATTGGGGGTTAATCTAGCTTGTTTTGACTAAATCAATGCATGAATATGACCAAATTGGCTCAAACAACACAAAAGCTAACACAAACAAATCAAACAGGCATAATAAATGCTTGAATCAACAAAATAAGAGCCCAATGAGTTTGAATTGACAAAATCAATTCACAAATGTAGGTTGGTGATTGCATTCCTACTTTCAAGCAATTGCCAACATGACAAAGGGCAATGCCATCATTACACCGCTTTGGGGCCACAATACATGTGCTATAACCATAAATTTGATTACAAATAAGATCACACTTATGATGGCATGCCTCCATTTGTTTGTGTAAACTCAGGAACCCTCCATTTATTGTGTGCAAATTGTTTAGGAAGACTCCTCCCAAGACGAGGAAGAGTTCTATTTGTTTTCATGAGTGATTGCATCCATTTTCGTAGGATTTGAGTGAGAACGCATCGTTCATTATCTAAACATTCAATCTTATAAAAGAATCTCTATGTTGTTTGCAGCATGTGACTTCTCTCTGCTCTCTCTATTTTTTGGCAACCTCCTATCATCAATTGGAGTCGTCAATATGTTGTGGAGTTTTAGTACTATCAAAAACCATACAAGGTTGAGTAAAGCTTGGGAAAATCATCAAAAAGGCCTATAACAATTTCAATATAGTATTTTGTAAGGATTTCACAAAGGTGCATGTAATAAGTACCATTTATTCTAGATAAACATTAGTTTCTTCTAAATTTTTAATTATTCCTAAATAGCCCTTGGTCCTATGAAGATAGCTCCCCACCAACTAGTTTATTAATTTGACTCTTCTCTAACTTTAATTCTTTTTTAATCTTAACTTAAGAGAGCAGAAGCCTTAATTGGCAAAGTTCCAAAGATGGAGAAAATCATATAGAGGTATACTAAATCAAATAGATTAGTTAACTTCATATAACTTAACTGATGACATCAGCATCAAAGGTTCTTCCCAAAGGACTCCTACAAGTTAGCCGCTGATATTTGGTTAATTGCTTGAGTTCAAGCATAGAAAAAAACTAAATATACATAATGTGGATATCTTATTGTGATGAGAAAATTGCTCTCATCCACAATAAATCGAGAAAAAATACATCAAGTGAACTCTCTAAAATGTCATTGCTTTTTAGGTTGTCTAATTACTTACTTTTATTAATATGACCCTTAAATCTAGTGACATCTAACATGATACTTACAAGTATCACTCTATAACCATCTTTAAATTACCACTACTAATGATCTTATTATACTAAACACCATAATAAACTAGACTTCTCTTTTGAAGATGTAGTTAGGGAGGTTGGAGCACTAATGACCAAAGTTGAGCCTAATACACTAGTATATGGACACCAATTTTAATATGTAGAAATACATTAGGTGTGTTGATAGGGCGTGTATTGAAGACTAAGTTGATTCAAACAAACTAGTAAATGGATACCCAACAACCTAAAATACTTAAGCAAATAGATAAAGGCCACTGGTAGTACATTAGAAAATCAATCTTTATTTCACTTCCAAAGGGAGACTATTCTTTCAATGTAAATCTTAATAATCTCATTCTCATATGAGCCCCACATAAGCTATCATCACTCCTCCAACAAAAGCCTTCAATGCAATTCACTAAGAGCCCACTCAATCACATGAAACTCATGTTTGGGTCACACGCTTGTTAGAAAAGTGAAATATCGGTGGCCCAAGTTCACCACAATATATTATGGCCATTGCCCAAATTTAGAAGGGTAAAAACTAGGAGATCAAATTGAGCCCAACAAACTAGTGGATGAAAACCCATAAGTTGTGAAGCTTAAACAACTCGGTAAATGTCACTGCAAATATATTAAGAGCTAAAATTTTATTGCACTTCTAATGTGAGATTATTCTCCATTCACACGTAGATCTCAACAGGGTATTAAGTAAAATACTTCAAGAAAAACTAAATGGGATGAATTCTTTTAGATAAAACTTTCGAATGAGGTAAAAGAATTGATTGGCATAATAGTAATTATATCATTAACTATCATTAGGAGTGGAGTTCAACTAGCTTTTCTCAAATGTTGCAGCATTTCCAAATAATTGATAATCATGTCATTTTCTTGTTTATGTGCCTAAAAGACCTTATGATTTATAACATAACAAGAGTTCAAAGGGCCTAATCATGAAATCAGTAATGAATTTATCCTAGGGAAATTCAAAAATAAATCTCTAGAAGGAGGACAAACAAGTCATGAAGTGCAAAAGGATCGACTCTCTACTTAAAATTATCAACAAACTGAACCATCTTTCAAGCCCATGCAATTAGAGCAATGCAAATCAAATCAGTTTACCAAATAATCCGATCAAGCACCTCCAAAGATGTTGGGAACTTGGAAAACCTAATTATATCACCGGCAAACCTAATTATATCACCAACACATAAAAGAAGAATAACATATAAAAACACACATGAAGTTTTACACAAATTCATCCAATTGACGGCTATATCCTAATAGTGTCCTTGTAGATTTTATTATGATTAGATTGCAACTCTCATTATTTTGATATAATTTAAAAAGGTAGCTAAAAGTAAAATGAAATTTCAAGCTCCCTCACAAAGAAGAAGTTACGACAGTCAAAACTACACTAACATTTTCAAAACGACCGGTAATTAAGTCTGTATAGTGACTTTTCTTTGTGGCGCAAAAAATATTAGGCTCCACAACATAACAATAGAAACGCCTAATCAGGAAGGCTACACCTATGCCATAACAAACGTACCAAATCCTCCGCTCCAATTCATCTCCTCCTAGTCCGTTTACACATTTAATTGGCAATGCAGATTGTAAAATCCTTAAAGTTTACCGTCCAGAGCTGTCCTTCGGCAATAGCAAAGCCTGAACCGAAGAGGAACTGCGAGACCTCGGAGACGAGGCCCTTGGCATACTTGCTGCCGTAGCTCTGCAGCACGTGCTTCGCGGTAGCAGGATCACTGACGATGACGAAATCGCGGGGACCCGCAGCCAAGCGGTAGACAGGACCGTACTCGAGCATCCACTTGTAAAGCGGGAGGAAGAGTGCGCGGCCAAGGAGGTCGGAAACATCCTCAAGCCGAGCATTTGCCACCGGAATGCCCGAATCGTCCCCTTGCGCGGAGAGGGAGCGTGCGAGGGAGCTCAGCCAGTTAGGGCTGACCCACCAGCCGCCGCTTCCACTGCCGCCGGGGTCGCCGCTGTTGCCGAGGGAGGAGACGGTGATCAAACGAGAAGACTTTATACGAGAAAGGAAGGGCGAGTGTCGGTGAGGGTTAGGGTTCCGGCGGAGGGACGGGTATAGATAGAGTGGAAGGAAGACCGAGGCGGAGGAGGCCACCATGGCGAATTGATTTCGAGTTTAGAAAAGAACCGGGGAAAGCGTTACGGAGAAATAGTGCATTGAGAGGAAGCAAGAGATGATCAGGTAGTGAACCTAAGCAAAGGCATGTATTTGTCATCTATGCTTATGCTTATTTGAATTAATTGGACTGCTACAAGAGTTAATTAAAAGATCAGTCCCAATATAAATAGTAATATCAAACTCGGATCATTGCTTGAATTTCAAAAATAAGTTTTTGAATAATAATAATGATTGTCCTATATGACTTATATAAATTAATATTTATTTTCAATATTATAAATTAGCTCAACATTTTATCAAGAGTGAATATTTTTATTTTTCATGTTCATAATGATTGAAATAATCAAATTTTTTTAAATATTTTTTCCAATGCAAAAATTAAAAGTGTTGTTAATATGATTGAAAATAAAATTATAATGGTTAAAACTCTTCAATATTTGATGGCGAAAACCTGAAGAATAAGTAAAAAAATCAAAATAATGTGATAAGATTGTTATTGATTTTCAAGTTTATTTATTTATTTGATTATCATGAATAAACTATTATCTCCATAAATTTATTATATATTTCTTTTGTGAATTACTAATATGGAATGCCCTTATATATATATATATATATATATATATATATATATATATATATATATATATAGATATATATTATTGAAAATATTTTAGTAATAATTTTTTTATTCGAAAGATTATATGAAATTCAAAATTATATCTATCTAATAGAATGAAATTTCATCTATCTAATATATGAAATTGTAGTCAATGGGATGATTATGTTTACATAAGTTATAAATTTATATTAATTTTTAAATCTTCAAATCTCTTTTGACAGTAATTTTAGATAAGATAATTTAATAAACTATACATTGTCAAGACGAGGATCGCAGTTTTTGAATCAAGTTTAAATATTCATCTTAAAAATATATTACTATTTTGTTCAAATATGTTTGTTACTTTTATTTAATTATATATCAGTACATCCATGACTATCTGTGTAGGTACTCATTTATAGGTGTTATACAGGTAAAGTCTGGGTCAAGCAGAAGGAGGATTGACTCCTCTCTTGGAGTAGTCTACTCGAAGGACTCACTTAGGAGTCTGAAGGAGCATAACACTATATCACAGTGGGCCATCACCGATCACATCCTTTAGGTAGTCGTCCCTTCCTCAGGGTGAAAGCAACCTCAAAAGTTCCTCCTTAGCTAGATAGGTCTTTATTTATTTAAGCCAGAGCCAAATACTTAAGCGAGATACACCAAGCCTCCAACGACATGCACCTTCTCTTCAAGAACCCCTCTCATAATAAGACAAAGACCACATTCAAACGTTGCTCTCCCTCCTTATCTCAAGGGGCGACTTAGACCAGCTTCCCATTCTAGGCTAAACCTTCCTCCAGACAACACGAAGATACCATTCTCCCCCACATTTCAACGAAGTGACTCTAGGTCATCACTTGACCCTACTCAATTCACCCTTCTCAATCACTACCCCCTTTAACATCAATTGGCAAATAAATACAAAGGACTGATGGGACAGCTATCATACACAAGATATAACTCTTGCATCCTTCCAAACTCTATAAAAAGGGGGAGAAAAGAAGAGAGACAGATAGATGGATAAAGGGGGGTGAAACACATCTAAAACGTATGTCCAAGATCTACAACATATTGTATCATTTTCTCTTTTTCTTAGCTCAGGCTTCATAATGCTGAGCTCTCGCTATCATCATCCTTGTATCTAGCTTAGATAATAAAGACTTTATCTAAACTCATATTTTAATGTTGGTTTATGGTGGTGGAGGGATCCATCTACTTCGGGGAGAGAAAGTTTCAAAAATCTCCATTGCTTAAATTCTGATTTGTCTGTTTATGGTAGTGAAGGGTCACCAGTCATCTTCTAATGACTGGAATACCTCAACTCCGGTACCTGCCAAGCGTCTGAATGAAGTTATCCTTCTTATGGATTCTAAAGGTAGGGTATCTGCCAATCGCGATTTTTTGCATTGTTCTTATTTTAAGAATATGCCCTTGATCATCAAGGAAGGTCGTGTATCTGTTGTTCGTGAACCTGCTCCTGTTGAAGGAAAAGGTAAAGAAGCCATTATTGAGCATAATGCATTTGGCTTGGAAGGTTCTTCAGCATCTATATGTCGTATGCCAGATTCTGTGAGGTTCTGCAATTTGGTGTTCCAAAACCAAATAATCTTGAAGCCTCATCTTCTTCTGGGTTTAATTTGAAAGTTAATCACTTTTAATCATTTGTTTGATGATAAAATCAAGAGTGTTGGCATGTCTTCTATTCTATCTAAAGATGAGAATGGTTCTTCAGGTTGTTTGCTTGAAAACAACATTAAGAATTCCTCTGTTTCTGGTAATTGCTTACCCGTTTCCGATTTGGAGGGAAATGTATGGGCCAAAACGCAACATATTAAAGTAATTTCTTTGGATTCAGAATCTGGTTTAAGTGTGGAAGGGAATGTGGTTAAACTTAATGTGGAGAATGAATGTGCGAATGTTCATGTTTTAAGGAATTCTCTGGTTGTTAAGATTCTTTGTAAAAATTTGCCTTTTTCCCATTGTAGTATTGAATTGAGGTGTCAATGGTGTAAATTTGGCAGTTTTCATCTAACGTCTCTTGGATTAGATTGGATCTTGTGTTCCTTTCAATCGTCTGATGCTATGGAGGGAGTTTTAAGTGGAGCCCCTTGGTATGTTGGTATAGATAAATGGACACTAGATTTTTCTCCTCTATCTTTGGAAGGTTTATCTTCACTGATTTGGATTCGTTTGCCTCATTTGCCATTACAATGTTAGGATGAAGTTAATGTTATGAAGATTGTTTCAAGTATAGGAACCCCTTTATTATTAGATGGCAACATGTTCAAATGGGGTAGAAGGGAATTTGCTAGAGCTAGTGTTCGAATCAAGTTAAATTCTAAGTTGCCACATGGAATATGGATAGAAGGTAAGTATGGGAAATTTTTCAGAAAATTAAGTATGAAAATATCTCTACCTTATGTTTCAAGTGTGGCATGATTGGGCATAAGAAGGATACATGTCCTGATGGACAAGGCATGAAAATTGGGAATTGCCACTTTACTGCTTCGGATTCAGTCAGGAAAGTCCTGAAATATATTGATAATGGACCTTTAAAATCGTATAAGGATTTATCTTATGGTCCTTGGATGCATGTTAAATTCAAGAATAATAGAAGAAGGACTGTATCAACATCCAAGAGTAATTTATCTAAGATGATTGATGTCAAAAGTCATAAATCAACATCTGATGTCAAAGATGCGTTTAAAGATAATAAATTTAATTTATTATCTCAGGGGAATGCTGTAATAGAATTTGTTGAGGCTGTGTGATGTTCTTCGCAAGGGGGTTGCTGAACCAGAAGATAAGCTGAAGGCTATTGCAGGATTATTGGTTGAAGATGGTCTTTTTTTTAACCTGAAGATAATTTATTAGATGGGTCTGAAGAGAGGGGAGGAGGTGGATCTGGTGGTGCTCCGTATGTTCCTATTTCTACTACTGGGGGATTCTACTATATGATCTTACTTCAGAGAATGGAGGTGATCTAGTTTGTTACTGCTGTGAGGGAATCAATGAGGGAATCTGTGGTGGAAGCATATTTCCTTTTGAATGCTGAGGGTATTTCAAATAATTATGTTGATTTTGGTTCACAAAAGGTAGAGAATTTGAAGAATAAAGTATCCAAGATTAGCCCCATTTTTGGTATTGGTCATGAGATTGTTAACTCTTCTAACTTTAAACATAAATTGTTTAAAGAACTTCAATCATTAGGTCTGTTGGAAGATCTCCCTAGAAGAAGGAAAGTTAAGTTGAGGTTGAAGAATGGTGGCAGGGACCTTTCCCCTTCGGTTCACTAAAATGTTATCGTTTGGAGACTGGAATGGTGGTGAAGCCCACGTAGAGGCTTCTTTTTATCTTTGTAATGGCTTTACTCAAGGAGGCTTCATTATAATGGTTAGTGAAAGCTCAATATCTTCTGAAGTTGATAAGGTTTTGTATCTTCAAATGGAAGTAGGATTGCATCTTGTATGGAGATTTTTGTTCACAAAGGTTACTTCATTGGAGAGCTTCAAATATGCTGGTCCTCGTAGGAAAGATGGTTGGGTTACTTAACATTGTTGTTATTTATTTTTTTTGCTTTATTTGCATAATGAGATTAGAGTAATGGAGTTTAAGATTCTTACTATTTTTCATTTTTTGCCTATTTGGGATCCCTGGAATACTAACCAACCTTTTGTCTAATATTTGGTGTCCCCATCACCGCAATTGGTTCAAAATGAGTAGTGGATCTTATCTTTGTTATGATATTTTCATTTTTGCAAATATTTTTTTCTTAGGTTTTCGCTTTTCAATAATTGTTACCTTCCATTTGTTAGGTAAGGTAACGTTGTTTGTTATTTTTAGTTTCTGTTTGTACTGAAAGTTCGTTAGAGATGTTAAGCCCTTATGAACTAGCCCGAAGCTAACCAAGAGGGGGGTGAATTGATAGTTATAAAAATTCTTAAGCAAAAATGATTTTAAAATCTTTTCAAATGTTTTAAAATAATTACAGTTTTGCGATGATGTGCAGATATTTAATGAAATAAAATAATAACTACAATCACATGATCATCAACAGAAAAATAAAGTGCAGAAAATAATCATAAAGAACACACTAAATTTTATAGTGGTTCGGTCAACTTGACCTACATCCACTCCCTGGAGCCTCCCCTCTAAGTATTGCACTAAAACAAAGTGACTCTCCTTCTACTCCCACAGCAAGGCGGAGAAGCCTTTACAAAACTCCTTTTCACCAACCCGATGAGGCGAGAACCCATACTCATTTTATTTCCTCCTGAAGCAGGCATAGAACCTTACCTCCTTTTGCTTCCTCCTGAAGCAGACAGAGAATCTTGATCTTCTTGCAGACAATCCTTCCTTCAGAGCACCAAGAGACAAGGGACGACGACTGGAGACGGCGACTTGAATCCTTGCTTGGAGCAAACTTTGTGAACACCTCACAAACTCTCCCTCACAAGATTCTCTCTCTCTCCCAAGCTCTCCCTCTCCCTCTCAAAGCTCTCTCAGGTGAGGACAACGGCAAAAGATCTCAACAAGAGAATACAAGAGATCTTAAATATAAGGGCTAAATTTTTTTCCTAAATTTCAACTTGCCGTCAAAGATCGTCCAGGATGATCGGTCGATTGTTTTGTATGATCAGTACAAAATCACACATATCAGCCTGGACGATCTGGTTCCTATAGATGATTAGAAGACAAAGTTTGTTCAGATCGTCATGGATGATTCTGCGATCATCCGGGACGATTAGTGTAAATCAGGAATATCATCCAGAGGATAGTTTGGGACGTCCAAGAGAACTTATGCTAGACGATCTCCAAATGACTTGATCGTCCAGGATGATATCTCTATCGGTCTGTACGATTAGTTCAAAAACATCAATATCATCTGGCACATAGTTCGTGTCATCCAGGGTAACTTATGCTGGATGGTCTCAAAATGACTTGATCATCCAGGACGATATAGCTATCGTCCTGTACGATTAGTTTAAAATAGCAATATCATCCAACACACAGCCCGGGACGTACAGATGAAATACACTAGACGATAAAGATTTGTAATGGATCGTCCAGAACGATGTGATCGATCAATCAACCCTTAATTACTTTCCTTAATCATCTGACTAATTTAGGCATGATTGTAATGAATCGTCCAGGATAATACACGTATCGTCTGGGATGATTAGACCAAAATACTAAATAAAAACATACCTAACTTAGTCAGCGGTTGAGAATTTTTGATTTGAGCATATCATCCTGTCGATGGTAGGATCGTCCAAGATGATCGGCTTAATCATACCAACTTAACATGGTTGCCCTTATTAGGGTTTCTAATTTCATTGGATCATCGAGGACAATATGAACAAAATCAAAATAGAAACTCTAACTCACAAAAATCTCCCCCTGAGTGTGTGTGTGCAAGGTTACTTAGTTGGGGGATCATTACATTACATTTGACTCAAGAAAGAAAGGGAAAAAATTACATTTGAACACACATAGACCCGAACTTGAGCTAACTTGATTTGTACTTGATCTTACAACCTGAAAGGTTAGGCAATCAAACAAAAATAAAAATGTTTGTTATCATCAAAATCATAATCCTTGAATTCAGATTTGCAACAATCTCTCTCTTTTTTATGATGGCAAATATTTATTAGTAATTTTAAATTCAATAAATAAATATTAAATAATTATAATTCAAAACACTGAACATTTGAATATTTATAATTCAAGAGCGTACAATGACCCAGAACACAAACTACTCCCCCTTTTTACATCTCAAAAAGGGGAAAATATCACATAGACACATAAAAAAATAGTACAAAAATAACACAAGAAAATAGTAAAAGTAAACAAACTAGTAAAAAGGGGGATCCTGATCAGATTGAGGAGGAGGTGGTGGTGGCTAAAATAGATTGTGTATGGTGGAGAACTACTCGCCAAACCAGGCCATGTCCTGATCATACTGCTGCTATTATTGGGCGACATAGGCATTGAAACGATTCACATCTTCAGCGTGCTATTGCTCTTGGGCAACCACATAGGAGTCAAAGCGGGCCTCCCACTGGTCAAACCTGTACACCAAGTGATCTAACGGTGATTGCATACGGAGAGGAGCAGGTGCAGCAGGTTCAGTAGAAACTTCTTCCTCTTCTCCCTCAACATCCGGGGTGGGCTCCGGATGAAGTCGAGTACTATAAAGAACATGGAAAGAGTTGTTGGAGTAGAAGGAAGGAGGGACATTAGCTGGAACTGGATATTGAAGATTGTATTTTGTTTCAAGGGCGTAGGTAATGATGTGTCCTAAGGCTAGGTTGGGGCATCTCCTATGGCCCGGATCCCTAATGCTCGTGATGTGTTCAATATAGAGAAATAGGAGATCAGTTGTATTGAATTCACGATGGGCCATGATGTAATAGGTAGTCATGGAGAGCAAGGGGGTAATATGGATGCGGTCTCCAGCATTTGGAATGATAGAGGAGCGAAGGACATACTAGATTGTCCTAACATCCTTGTCTAAGGAAGAGTAGGTATTATCGTGGTATGGGACATTAGTGTTCCTAAGAAAGTGATTGACAACACTCCAATTAAAATCAGAGTCAGAGGACAAAAGATGGAGCTTATCACCAGTAATAGACAATTGGAGAATATCATGAAAGTCCTGGGCGATTAGTTCTACGGGGCGGCGATTAACATAAGAGCGGAGGGCGGTGTAAGTAGAATTGATGCGAAGATTTACAAAGAAAACACAGAGAAGCTCAGTGCTAAATGGAAAATCCAGTGTCAGAATGAAAATGAGGGTAGTGTGAGCAAAAAGGTCCAGTACTAGATATGTGAGAATGCGAAGATTTATGATTTTGGATTGAGTGATCCCGACATCAAGATAATGCTGGAAGGCAGCCTGATCGGTTGTATCCGAAAAGCGGGGATCGACATTCCCCAGGGAGAGACTAGCTCCCTGCTGCCTAGATCTCTTGCTACCAGCCATGAGGAGAAGATTGTCTGAGTGTGGAAGGAGAGTGTGGTGAAAAATCTAGCTGAGAATGGTTATTTAAATAGAATTTGGCCATATCGTCCAGGACAATCACAGAATTGTCCAGGATAATAGATAACAATAATGGCGTCCAGGATGATTGGTCAAAAAGGTGATCGGATCATCCAGGACGATCAGATATCGTCTAGGACAATTAAACATAGGCGATCGTCCCGAGGAGTCAAGCTGGACAACCATAGATAAAAAGTATCATCCAGGATGATAAGGTGAATCATCCGGGATGATATGCAATAAATGAATCACATATACCAAATTTGAATCATCCAGCTGCTTCTATGTAGATCGTCCAGGACGATGAGGTGTATCATCCAGGATGATCTCCAATAATTATTTCAAATCAGTCATTGGATCAAGATGGGGATGATTTAATCAGATCATCCAGGATAATGTGAGGATCATCCAGGATGATGTGAACAAAAAGTGAAAAAATGAAGGATGGAGAGGAATGATCAGGAGACCCAAAAAAATCACAATTAAAGTAAAGGAAGAAAAACAAAAATAAATAAACACGAGGAAATAATAATAAAATTAAAAAAGTTTTTTTTAATGTTTTTATTTTGATTTTAACTTTTTTTTAATCGATGTGCTCGAGTAAATCAGAATTTTTCCTTAATTTTGAATTCAAAAGCCAATAAAAAGAAAATTGATGATGCTGAAATCCAGAAAAGTTGGAAAATCGATTTTCGTAACTTCTACCTCGGACACCTTACAGGTTCAAATTCCTTTCAATTAGAAGTCTAATTCATAAGAAAAAAAAATAGATTTGAAAAGAGATCCTTTCAAGCCTCGTTCCAGAAAAATATATGATAAAATAATATTATAAAGCAAGGAATCAGAAATCATGATTTTCAATCTCAAGTTTTTGAAAATATTAAGTGGCGTATGAATTTTTCTAAGACATTTAAAGATCTGAAAGGGAAGAAAGCTTATTTCTTTGTGGGCTCATTTTGTGCCTCTTTTTCAATTTATTTGACGCACTTTATGCATCTTTTAATTTTTGATATACTTAATGTATCTTTCCAAGTTTTGGCGTCATTACATATCTTTCATTTTTGGCCCATTTTGTGTCTCTTTTTATTTCTTTTGCAAGTTTGCTTCCTTTCATAATCATTAAAGAATCTCAGTTGTGAAATTATCTTTCAGACATAAGATAAAACTCACTCTCTATAATAAGGAGGAGTAATTCACAGAATAAAAACCATACTTTCATATGATAAGTGCAATCACCTGATTAAGAAAAATATAACAATGATTCAAAGCTTTGAAAATACTATTCATATGAGGTAGATTAATGTAGGAAGATAAAATAGATCTCTATTTTAAAAACTAATTTGTTAATTTTAAAGAAGATTTTTATGCAAAAGAAATAATATACCATTAAAGAAATTATAGGAAGAGAAATAATCATTAATGTTTCTTCCCTTTAACAGATTCAGAGGAGTCAATCACTGCTTACAAGCTTCCAAAAAAAATAAGGTAAAACTCTCAGTCAGAAATCCAGTTTATTAATAGTAGTGAGCCATCTATTCTGAAAAGAATAAATAATAAATAAATAAAAAGAAGAAAGCCCATTAAGAAAATATCCAAATCCGATAAGCAAATCAAACAACCAAAAATCAATAGAAAAATAATTAAAAAAATCTAAAAAGAAACAGACAATCAAATCAAACAAAAGCCAAAAGAAAAAAAAAATAGAAAGTTCAGAAATCAGTAATCATCAAATTCATACATTCATTATCTTAGAAAAGTCATCACATAAATTTTTATCAGAAGATCCAAACAGTATATCATCAATATAGATTTATATAATGAGTAAATCATCTCCTACTTTCCTCAGAAAAAGTGTGGTGTCTACGCTCCCCTTAACAAAATCGCTTTCTAGTAGGAATGTGCTAAGCCTCTCATATTAAGCTCTGGGTACATGTTTCAATCTATATAAGGCCTTTTTTAATTTAAAAATATGATTTGGATATTGGGAACTCTCAAAATCTGGGGGTTGCTCTACAAAGACATCCTCTTTTATTACCCTATTTAAAAAGGCACTCTTGACATCCATTTGAAAAATCTTAAATCCCTTATAACACGTAAAGGCTAGTAGCACTCTAATGACTTCCAATCTAGCTACAGGGGCAAAGGTATCCTCGAAATTAATCCCGTCTATTTGGTTGTACCCCTTAGCCACTAATCTTTCCTTATTCCTAACCACCACATCAGAATTATTCATTTTATTCTTAAAGACTCATTTGGTTTCCACTACACTTTGATTCTTAGGTCTTTCTACTAACTCCCAAACATTATTCCTAACAAATTGATTAAGCTCTTCTTGTATAGCTAAGATCCAAAATTCATCAGAAAGGGCTTGATTGATGTTGGTGGGTTCAGTCATTGATATAAAGGTAGAATAATTTACTTCCTTCCTAAGTTCATGCCTAGTTCTAACACCTTCATAAGGGTCTCCTAAAATCAGTTCTTTAGGATGACTCGAAGAATATCTCCAATCTCTAGGCAAAGTGTCTTGAGGTTCTACCATTTCCTCCATATGCATTTTCTACTCATTGGGTAATCTCTTCTACTTCCTCTTCTTCCTCAGCTCTAAACTCCTTAGGATCAGATTTATCAAACACTATATTAGTAGTCTCATCCACCACCAATGTCCTCTTATTAAACACCCTAAAGGATTTCCCCACACTTGAATATCATAAGAACACTCCTTCATCAAATTTTGGGTTAAATTTTCCTAAGGATGATTTCCCATTATTAAGAATAAAGACCTTACAACCAAAGACATGGAGGTGAGATAGGTTTGGAGTTCTATCCTTAATGATCTCATAGGATGTCTTATCCAGATTTGATCTAATATTCACCTTATTCAACACATAACAGGTTGTATTCAACGCTTCTACCCAAAAGTATTTTGGAAGTGAATACTCAGCAAGCATGGCTCTAGCGGCTTCCACTAAGGTCCTATTCTTTCTTTCAGCTACCCCGTTCTACTGAGGGGTCCTAGGAGCTGAAAAGTTATGGCTAATCCCTTGCTCCTCACAGAAGGTTCCAAATCTCACATTCTCAAACTCTTTACCATGATCACTATGGTTGGTCAAGATCTCATAACTTAACTTCTTCTGAATCCAAGTGGAGAAGATTTTAAATTCATCAAATGACTCAGTTTTGTGTGATAGAAATTTAATCCAAGTGAACCTCGAGTAGTCATCAACAATAAAAAATCCATAGACTTTTTCCCCTAAGCTGGTAGTGCTAATGGGTCCAAACAAATTCATGTGAAGGACTTCTAAAGGTCTAGAGATGCTGATGTCCTTAATTGAGTGGAAAGAGGAATGTACTTGTTTCTCTAGTTGACAGACATCACATAGGTGGTCCCTAGTGAATTTAAGCTTGGGGACTCCTCTAAATAAGTCCTTTTGGATTACTCTTATAAGGGTTTTCATGTTGGCATGACATAACCTCCTATGCCACAGACAAGACTCATCAGCAGTAATTTTTAAGCAAAATGAAGCAGCACATTCAATATTATTTAAATCAAGCATGTAGACATTGTTGATCCTCTTACCCTGTAAACCAGTGTTATTATTTAAACTTATAATGTAAGTGTTTGCCAGAAACTTTATACTGAACCCTTTGTCACAGAGCTGATTGATGCTGAGAAAGTTGTGCTTCAATCCATCTACAAGCAAAATATTTTCAATTAAAAGGTTATTGGAGTTTCCGATTATACCTGTGCCCACCACTTTCCTAGTGGTGTTATCTCCAAGTGCGACCTTGCCTCCATCCCTGGCCTCTAGCAAAATGAATTGATTTGCATCTCCAGTCATATGTTTTGAGCATCCGCTATCTAGGTACCACATGCTCTCACGAGGTCTTGTGTGAGAGCACACCTACAAAGTCATCAAATATCAGATTTAAGAACCCAAATAGGTTTATGTTCCTTCTTATAAAAAGAAGAATGCGATGCATGTGTGTTATACTGTGAATCATGCAATTTGGGCCTTTACACCCAATGTGTACTATGGTGAACAGTGTAGGTGTAGGAGATGTGTTCTAACATGCCATAAGAGAAACAACTAATGTCAGAAAAAGGGTTAACTAATCTATGTGGGTGATAGTACATCTTCCTCGGTTTGGATACATGCTGTGATGGTTTTTAAAATTCTTCAAGTGATGGAGGTTGCTTATTTTTTATAAAAGCAGTTAATTCAGCATCAAAAAATTTATTTGAACTATCAAGAATTAAATTTTCCACTCTTAATGCATGCTCCTACTCTCAACATCGAATGCATGAGTTTTTAGTTCTTTGAATGCAACTTCTAATTAAACATGCGATGCTTTCAATGAATCATGCTCAACAATCAATTTAGAATGCTTTTTATTTAACTCATCGAATTCATCAAGTAATAACATATGATTGCTATCAAGTGTAGAATGATCCTTAAGTAAAATTTCATGCTATTTTTGCAAGTTTAAGAATTCCAATTTCAAACTAACATGCATTTTTTTAAGTTTCCTATATGATGAATGGATTTTTTCAGAAATTTTAAGTAATTGATCGTAGGTTAGTTCACATACCTCTTCTTGGTCAAACTGACCACCATGTTCATCCGCTATCAAACATAAGTTTGTAGTCTCCTCTTCCACTTCAGTCTGAGAGCAGTCAGATACTGAATCTACCTAGAAAGCCTTTTGGATCCTTTTCTTATCCTTCATGAATTTGAGTTTCTCCTCACCCTTCTCTTTGCTTGGGTGAGCCTTAAGTGTAGGACAATCTGCTTTTATATGTCCTGGCTTCTTGCATTCAAAACAAACTGTATCAGAAGAGGCTTAAAAATTTTTACTACTCTTACCTTTGTTTCATTTCTAAAAGTTCTTGTGTTTCTTCCTTAGAAAGCTTTTGAATTACCTAGTGATTAAGGCAACATTATTGCTTTCAGACCTGAAAAAATTAGTCTCCGTATCGTTGGCCTTCAGGGCCATAATTTTCTCTCTCTTCTTCTCACCTACATGAAGCTACCTTTGGTTCACTCCATGCTCATAAGCAATTAGTGATCCAAGTAAGTTATCAATAGAATAATTATTCAAATCCTTGGATTCACTGATAGCAGTTATCTTGGCATCATAGGAAGAGGGCAAACATCTCAAGATTTTGCTAACTTTTTTATAATTGGTGAGTTCTCTTCCTAAGGCATGTATAGAGGTGACGATTTGTGTAAACCTAGTATATATTTTAGATATAGACTCACTAGATTTCATGCGAAAGAGTTTGTAGTCATGAAGCAAGATATTCAACATAGACTGTTTGACTTCAGTTGTGCCCTCATAGGTGATACACAATCTATCACATATTTCTTTACTAGTCGTGCAAGTAGAGACATGCATGTAATTCTCAGATTTTAAAGCATAGAAAAAACAGTTCATACATTTTGCATTCAGTTGTGCTAGATCTCTATCATCAAATATCCATTCAGCAAAAGGAAGTTTAGTTTTAACACCATTAATAAGTCTATGAGGTGCTTCATAACTGTCTTTAATAAGCATCCACATGTGATAATCTATAGATTATAAAAAGGTGGACATGCAAGTTTTCCAAAAATCAAAAGATATATTATCAAATTACAGTGATCGTGTGATTGAATATCCTTCAGTGGTGTTTCTATTACCAAAGTTAGCATGGATCAAATCAAAATTTTTTTAAAACTTGATTTTATGAATCCCTCTCTAATACCACTTGAAAGTTTGTTAGGGATGTTAAGCCCTTATAAACTAGCCCGAGGCTAACCAAGAGGGGGGGGGTTGTATTACTAATTTTAAAAATACTTAAGCAAAAATGATTTTAGAAATCTTTTTGGATATTTTAAAATAATTACAGTTTTGCGATGATGTGCATAAATTTAACGAAATAAAATAATAACCACAATCATACGATCATCAATAGAAAAATAAATTACAGAAAAAAATCAGAAAGAACACACTAGATTTTATAGTGGTTCGGTCAACTTGACCTACGTCCACTCCCCAGAGCCTCCTCTCCAAGTATTGCACTAAAACAAAGTGACTCTCCTTCTGCTCCCACAGCAAGGCGGAGAAGCCTTCATAAAACTCCTTTTCACGAACCCGGTGAGGTAGGGAACCCAGACTTCTTTTGCTTCCTCCTAAAGTAGGCATAGAACCTTATCTCCTTTTGCTTCCTCCTAAAGCAGGTAAAGAACCTTGATATTCTTGTAGAAAATCCTTCCTTCAGAGCACCAAGGGATAAGGAACGATGATTGGAGACGACGACTTAAATCCTTGCTTAGAGCAACTTTTGTCAACACCTCACAAACTTCCCCTCACAAGATTCTCTATCTCTCTCCCAAGCTCTCCCTCTCCCTCTCAAAGCTCTCTCAGGTGAGGACAGCGATAAAAGATCTCAACAAGAGAATATAAGAGATCTTAAATACAAGGGCTCAAAAATTGCCCTAAATTTTAACTTAACTTCAAAGATCATCCAGGACGATCGGTCGATCGTCCTGTACGATCAGTACAAAATCACACATATCAGCCTGAATGATCTGGTTCCTCTGGATGATTAAAAAAAAGTTTATTTAGATCGTCCGGGATGATTCTGCGATCGTCCAGGATGATTAGTGTAAATCAGGAATATCATCTAGAGGACAGTTCGGGACATCTAGGAGAACTTATGCTAGACGATCTCCAAATGACTTCATCATCCAGGATGATATCCCTATCGGCCTGTATGATTAGTTCAAAAATGCCAATATCGTCTGGCACACAGTTCGGGTCGTCCAGGGCAACTTATGCTAGATGGTCTCAAAATGACTTGATCGTCCAGGATGATATAGCTATCATCCTGTATGATTAGTTAAAAATAGCAATATAGTCCAACACACAGCCCGGGATGTACATGTGAAATACACTGGATGATAAGGATTTGTAATGGATAGTCCAGGATGATGTGATCGATCAATCAACCATTAATTACTTTGCTTAATCATCTGACTAATTTAGGCATGCTTGTTATGAATCGTCCAAGACGATACATGTATCGTCCGGGACGATTAGACCAAAATACTAAAAATAAAAATATGCCTAACTTAGTCTAGCGGGTAAGAATTTTTTATTTGAGCATATCATTATATACGATGGTAGGATCGTCTAGGATGATCAGCTTAATCAGACCGACTTAATATGGTTGCCCTAATTAGGGTTTCTATTTTCATTGGATCGTTTAGGACAATGTTACTATCATCCAGGATGATATGAACAAAACCAGAACAGAAACTCTAACTCATAAAAATCTCCCTCTGAGTGTGTGTGCGCAAAGTTACTTAGCTGAGGGATCCATTACATTACATTTGACTCAAGAAAGGGAAAAATTACATTTGAACACACACAGACTCGATCTTGAGCTGACTTGATTTGCACTTGGTCTTGCGGACCTGAAAGGTTAGGCAATCAAACAGAAACAAAAATATTTGTTATCATCAAAATCATAATCCTTGAATCCAGATTCGCAACATTACTAGTTTTTTCTGGTTCAATGTAATTTGCAATCCTTCAAAAAAATATATATCTTTTGGGCTTATAAACTCTCTCTCTCTAACACACACACTCTCTTACATACACACACATTCAAACTTCATTGTCGTCTCCACTCAGGTTCTCAGTTCATGCGTGATGAAAGTATGGCCCAACATCATCCATCGAACAAAATGGGATTTAACATCCTCTCAGTTTCAATGAGCGTGAATTGATGCCAAAGGAAAGAATTCTACCACCTACAGAACAACCAGAAGCCCTCAGAGAATGCAATAAACCCGAATACACTACTCATCGAGAATTGTATGAAATTGAGGAATGAATTTTATGATCTATTGAAGATGTTCTTGCTTCCACCAGTCACCCGTCGTCAAGGGCTAGTGAGCTTATAGAGCCATCATACCTGAGTGCTCATTATGAGCCTTTAGAAGAGGCCCATGCTTTAGATGTAGCCCCTAATCTCACTCATCATCAAGTGAGAAATAAGAACTCTTGTCTGATGACCAGACGAACTAAATAAGCTTAACTAGGGTCAATCAATGCCTTCTCAAAATCAATCCTAAAAATAAGGGTACCTCCTAGGTTCAAAGTACCTCACCTTGAAGTTTATCGAGGTAAAACAAATCCTACAAATCATGTGAAAACTTTTAAATCCATGACTTCACTCCTCGATATCGACAATACTCTCCAGTGTCGTCTCTTCTTTACCACTATAAAGGATTCATCGCTAAGGTAGTTCACTCACCTACCAAGTGGGGTGATCACCTTCTTAACTGAGTTCAAGCGGTTATTTATCGCATAATTCTCCAGTGCCTAAAGACCTCCCAAAAGCTTACAGGCATAGTTAAAAATAAGACTAGAACCTGGTGAGCCATTGAGGAACTTTATATTATGATTTAAGAAAGAGATGCTCAACATGAAATATCTCAAACTAGTTGTCACTCAAGCAACCATGACCTAGGAGTTGAGAAAGGTCTCTTCTGATACGTATGAGGGCTATAGCAGTCGAAGATGCTGGCAAAACTATTAAAACTTGTCAATAATCCTGTTAATGTTGACGGGTACAATATAGTAACTGAACCTTTCATAGCTACTATGCATCATAGTCTCACTACAAGGAAGAACCTCTCCCCAAGGAGAACCAAAGAAAAACTCAGCTTAGGAGAAAAGAAATTGAGTGTCAAACTTTTGTTACAATCGAAGGTGCCCCACTCTATATGACACACCTGCGCATCCAAGATCTTTGAAAATAATATTATGATTTGTGTAAATCCGTTCGTTCAAGTAAATTTTGATACAAGTTATTTTTAATGATTACAAAAGCTTATTGTTTATTTTATTCTTCTTCTAACAAATATTAGAGTTTCTTTCTTTTGTGTGTACTAATATTATTTTCAGGAAATTCACACTCCAGATTGCTGAAGACTTCAAGTTTATTTGTTAATATTTACTGTAAGTGAAGTCTGTATTTTTATTTTCTTGAGTCTAAGAGAGTGTGATTATAAGTTGGATAACTGTGCACAACATAATGGGGGAGTGAAAAACTTAATTTTTAAAACTGATCGTACAGTACGATATTGGATCGTATGGGATGATCTGTATTTGTTTGTCCTCCACAACGAACCTGCCTGCCTAGAAAATTTTCTAAGTCGAGTTCATACTGTACGAAATCTCGAGTTCATACTGTACAAAATAGATTTCGTAAATAAGGATTTCAGAGATAAACAACTCTGAATTAGGTTCATACTGGATCGTACGGGATGAATCATTCATTTTTTAAACTATTTGTACAGTACAAAATAGAGTTTGTATAGAAGGTTTTGAGGTACGAACGGCTCTAAGCTAGGTTCGTATGTGATCATACAGGATGAATCATTTATTTTTTGAACTATTCGTACAGTACGAAATAGAGTTCATACAGAAGGTTTTGAGGTACGAACGGCTATGAGTTAGTTTCATATGCGATCGTACAGGACGAATCTTTCATTTTTTGAACTATTCGTACAGTACAAAATAGAGTTCGTACAGAAGGTTTTGAGGTACGAACGGCTCTGAGTTAGGTTCGTATGGGATCATACGAGACAAATTGTTTAGTGATTTGAACTATTCGTACAGTACAATATGCGATCGTACGGGACGATCGGCACGCGTGAAACTTGAAATTTTCAGTTTTTGTATAATTTTTCTTGTCCTAAGTATTTAAGGGTCTTAAAACTGACTGAACAAAAAATCCTACTACAAAAATTTTTTTAAGAGTGAAAGGAAGAGTGATTGGGAGAATATTTTGGGAGAAGTGTTGAGAGATCTTTGAAGAGAAAATTCCTCACAAGGTTATCTAATAGTGAGGATCTCAGTGTTTGTCATTCAAGTATCTTCCTAATCTCCTTGGAGGCTCTTGCAAGAAAGTTATTCGAGAGGATTCTGGTTCTATGCTGTCACCAGGAGGGTGAGAAAGGACGTGGTACTCTGCCATCACTAGGAGGGTAAAAAAGAACGTGGGGTTCTCTTCCTTTACCAGGAGATTGAAAAAGGACGACGATTCTCTACCGCACCGGGTTGGTGGAAGAGAGTTTGTAAAGGCTTCTCCGCCTTGCTATGGGGGTAAAAGGAGAGTCACTTGAGTATAGTGCAATACCTAGAGAAGGAGTCTCTAGGAGTTATTAGGGGTTTAGGCTTTAGGGTTTAGGGTTTGGGGTTTAGGGTTTAGGATTTTTAGAAATTTAGGATTTAGGGTTTAGGATTTAGGGTTTTGGGCTTAGGATTTAGGGTTTAGGGTTTAGGGATTTTCAGGGTTTTAGGTTGTAGGGTTTTTTTAGGGTTTAGGGTTTTTTTAGGGTTTTAGGGTTTACGATTTTACGGTGTGGGGTTTAGGGTTTAGGCTTTAGGGTTTAAGGTTTTTAGGATTTTGATGATGACAAATATATTTCGATTGTGTTTTACTTGGCTAACCCATTTCAAGTACAAAAGATCAAGAGCAACTCAAGTCAACTCAAGATCGGGTCCAAGTGTGTTTAAATGTACTGTTTTCCTTTTCTTGAGTCAATTGTAATGTAACTGATCCCCTAGCTAAGTAACCTTGCACACACACACTCAGGGGGAGAGCTTGAGTGAATTAGAGTTTCTGTTAAATTTTTGTTCAGATCGTCCTGCACGATATTCACATTGTCCTGGACGATCAAGTAAAAATAGAAATCCTAATTAGGGCGACCAAGTTAAGTCTGTCTGATTAAGCCGATCGTCCTAGACGATCATTACATCGTACGGGATAATGGCTCAAATCAAAAATTCTCAGCCGCTAGATCAAGTTAGGCAAGTTTTTATTTTAAGATATTTGGTCTGATCGTCCAGGACGATACACGTATCGTCCGGGACGATCCAGTACAATCATGCCTAAATTAGTCTGGTAATTAAGGAAAGCAATTAATATTTGATTGATATGATCATATCGTTCAGGACGATCGTGTTCATCTAGTGTGTTTCAGCTGTACGTCTAGAGCGGTGATCAGGACAATTTGGGCACATTTTGAACTAATCGTACATGACGATATCTGTATCGTCCTGGACGATCAAGTCATTTTTGGGACGTCCAGCACAAGTTTCTCTGGTCGACTAGAGCGGTCTTCTAGACGATATTCCTGAATTTACACTAATCGTCCCGAACGATCACGGAATCGTATGAGACGATAAGAATAACTTTTTCCACTGATCGTCCAGAAGGCTGAAACAGCTGGTTTTGAACTGATCGTACAGGACGATCTATCGATCGTCATGGACGATCTAGGCTGACTAGTTGAGATTTTGGGCAAATTTTTAGCCCTCCTATAAAAGATCCTTTTCTTTGAACAAGAAAAATCTTTTGCCACTTTTCTTTACAGAGAAATCCTAGAGAGAGAGAGAGAGAGGATTTTATGATAGGAAGTTTGTGAGGGATTCTCGAAGGTTGCTCCAAGCAAGGATCAGAGTCGTCTTCTCCGTTCGTCGTCTCTCGTCTTAGTGGTGCTCTTTGTGAGAGGATCGTTCGCAAGAAGATCCGGGTTCTCTGCCCGCTTCAGGAGGAAGCGAAAGGAGTTCAGGTTCTCTGCCTGCTTCAGGAGGAAGCGAAAGGAGTCCGAAGTTCTCTGCCTACTTTAGGAGGAAGCGAAAGGAGGTTAGGTTCTCTGCCTCACCATGTCGGTGGAAAGGAGTTTTTGTACGGGCTTCTCCGCCTTGCTGTGGGAGCAGAAGGAGAGTCACTTTGGTTTAGTGCAATACCTGGAGGGGAGGCTCCAGAGAGAGGACGTAGGTCAAGTTGACCGATCCACTATAAAAATTTGGTGTGTTCTTTCTGATTACTTTCTGCACTTTAGTTTCTTGTGATTATCTGCTTGGGTGAAATTTGTGTTTAATCTTTTCGTTTGAGTATTTACTTATTTCCGCTGCATATCATAGAAAATTTTTTACTGTTGCTCTCGAATTTTTAAATAACCAATTCACCCCCCCCTTCTTTGTTAGCCTCAGGACTAGTTTATCAGGGCTTTACACCCATCACGAACTTTCAATTTTTAGGGTTTAAGGTTTTTTCTTTTAGGATTTAAGGTTTAGGATTTTTTAGGGTTTAGGGTTTAGGGTTTAATTTATAGGGTTTAGGTTTAGGGTTTTTAGGGTTTAGGGTTTAATGTATTGGGTTTAGGGTTTAGGGTTTAGGGTTTAGGGTATTTAGGGTTTAGGGTCTAGGGTTTATGGTCTAGGGTTTATGGTTTAGAGTTTAGGGTATACGGTTTAGGGTTTTAGGGTTATTAGGGGTTTAGGGTTTAGGGTTTAGGGTTTATGGTTTGGGGTTTAGGGTTTAGGGTTTTTAGGTATTTAGGATTTAGGGTTTAGGGTTTAGGATCTTGGGTTTAGGATTTAGGGTTTAAGATTTAGGGATTTTCAGGGTTTTAGGGTGTAGGGTTTTCTTAGGGTTTTTTTTAGGGTTTTAGGGTTTACGATTTTAGGGTGTGGGGTTTAGAGTTTAGGCTTTAGGGTTTAAGGTTTTTAGGGTTTAGGGTTTAGAGTTTTTTTAGGGTTTTTCTTTTTTTAGTGATTTTAGGGTTTAGGGTTCTTGAGGATTTTTAGGGTTTAGGGTTTTAGGGCTTAGGTTTTAGGGTTTAGGGTTTTAGGGTTTTTTTAAAGGTTTTTAGGGTTTAGAGTTTAGTGTTTAGGGTTTAGGGTTTAGGATGTTTTAGGGTTTTTTAAGATTTTTAAGGTTTAGGGTTTAGGGTTTAGTATTTTAGGGTTTTTAAGTTAGGGTTTAGGGTTTTTTATGGTTTTTTAGGATTTTTAGGGTTTAGGGTTTTTAGTGTTTACGACTTTTTATTATAGGGTTTAGGGTTCTTTAGTGTTTAGGGTTTTTTTTGGGTTTAGGGTTTAGGGTTTAATGTTTTTGGGGTTTAGGGTTTAGGGTTTATGGTTTAGAGTTTTTAGGATTTAGGTTTTAGGGTTTAGGGTTTAGGGTTTTTAGGGTTTAGGGTTTTTTAGGGTTTTTAGGGTTTAGGGTTTAGGGTTTAGGGTTTTAGGGTTTAGGATTTAGGGTTTAGGGTTTAGGGTTTAGGATTTTTTAGGGTTTTAGGGTGTAGGTTTTTATTAGGGTTTATGGTTTAGGGTTTAGGATTTTAGGGTTTAGTGTTTAGGGTTTAAGGTTTTTAGGGTTTAGATTTTTTTTAGGGTTTAGGGTTTATGGTTTTTAGGGTTTAGGTTTTAGGATTTAGGGATTTAGGGTTTAAAGTTTAGGGTTTTTTTAGCATTTTTTAGGATATTTAGGGTTTAGGGTTTCGAATTTTTTAGGGTTTTTTAGTATATTTAGGGTTTAGGGATTCGGGTTTTAAGATTTTTTTTTTACGGTTTTTAGGGTTTAGGGTTTAGGGTTTAGAGTTTAGGGTTTAAGGTTTTGGGTTTTTTATGGTTTTCAGGTTTTTAGAGTATAGAGTTTTTTTTAAGTTTTAGGGTTTAGAAATTTTTAGGGGTTTTTAGGGTTTACGGTTTAGGGTTTTAGGGATTTTCTTTTAGGAATTTTAAGGTTTAGGGTTTAGGGTTTAGGGTTTTAGGGTTTAGGGTTTAGGGTTTAGGGTTTAGGTTTAGGGTTTAAGGTTTTTAGGTTTAGGGTTTATGGTTTTTAGGGTTTATGGTTTTGGATTTCAGGGTTTTTTTTTAAGGGTTTTTAGGGTTTCAGATTTAGGGCTTAGGGTTTTTTAGGGTTTTTTAGGATTTTTAGGGTTTAGGGTTTAGTGTTCAGGGGTTAGGTTTTTTGTTTGGGTTTTTAAGGTTTAGGGTTTATGGTTTAGTGTTTAGATTTTAGGGTTTTCGGGTTTTTAGGGTTTAGAGTTTTTTTTTAAGGTTTAGCGTTTAGGATTTTTTGTAGGATTTTTAGGGTTTAGTGTTTAGGGTTTTTAAGGTTTAGTGTCTAGGGTTCAGGGTTTTTAGGAGTTAGGGTTTAGGGTTTAGGGTTTAGGGTTTAGGGTTTAGGGTTTAGGATTTAAGGTTTAGGTTTTAGGGTTTTTTAGGGTTTTAGGGTGTAGGATTTTTTTAGGGTTAGGGGTTACGATTTTTTTTTAGGGTTTTAGGGTTTAGGGTTTTAGGGTTTAGGGTTTAGAGTTAAGGGTTTAGGATTTATGGTTTTTAGGGTTTATAGTTAAGGGTTTAGGATTTTTTAGGGTTTTAGGGTATACAGTTTAGGGTTTAGGGTTTAGGATTTTTAGGGTTTAGGATTTAGTGTTTAGGGTTTTTAAGGTTTAGTGTCTAGGGTTCAGGGTTTTTAGGGGTTAGGGTTTGGGGTATAGGGTATAGGGTTTAGGATTTAAAGTTTAGGTTTTAGGGTTTTTTAGGGTTTTAGGGTGTAGGGTTTTCTTAGGGTTAGGGATTACGATTTTTTTTAGAGTTTTAGGGTTTAGGGTTTAGAGTTAAGGGTTTAGGATTTAAGGTTTTTAGGGTTTAGAGTTAAGGGTTTAGGATTTTTTAGGGTTTTAGGGTTTATAGTTTAGGGTTTAGGGTTTAGGGTTAAGGGTTTATTGTTTAGGGTTTTTAGGGTTTAAGGCTTAGGGTTTAGGGTCTTTTTATTTTTCTTATGTTTTTAGGGTTTAGGCTTTATGATTTTTAGGGTTTAGGGTTTTAGGGTATAGGGTTTATGGTTCAGGGTTTGCGGTTTAGGGTTTAGGGTTTTAGGGTTTAGGGTTTTTAGGGTTTAGGGTTTAGGGTTTTAGGGTTTAGGGTTTGGGTTTTAGGGTTTTGGGTTTTGGGTTTAGAGTTTAGGGTTTAGGTTTGAGGTTTAGGGTTTTTAAGGTTTCGGGTTTAGGGTTTAGGGTTTTTAAGAATTTAGTTTTTAGGTTTTCGGTATTTTAGGGTTTTAGGGTGTAGGGTTTTTTTTGGGTTTAGGGTTTAGGTTTTGTAGGGTTTAGGGTTTAGGATTTTTTTTATGGTTTTAGGGTTTAGGATTTTATGGTTTAGGGTTAAGGGTTTAGGGTTTAAGTTTTAATGTTTTTGGGGTTTAGGGTTTAGGAATTTTTTTAGGGTTTAGGGTTTAGGATTTTTTAGGATTAGGGCTTAAAATTTAGGGTTATAGGGTTTTTTTTAGGGTTTTTAGGGTTTAGGGTTTAGAATTTTTTAGAGTTTTTTTAGGATTTTTTGGGTTTAGGGATTAGGTTTTTTTAGGGTTTTTGGGTTTTTAGGGTTTAGAGTTTTTTTAGGGTTTAGGGTTTAGGGTTTTTTAGGTTTTTTAGGGCTTAGGATTTAGGGTTTTAGGGTTTGTTTTTAGGGTTTTTAAGGTTTAGGGTTTAGGGTTAGGGTTTTTGATGGTTTTTTTGGATGTTTAGGGTTTAGGGATTAGGGTTTAGGGTTTTAGGATTTTTTTCTTTTGGGATTTTTAGGGTTTAGGGTTTTTTCTTATATGGTTTAGAGTTTTTTAGGGTTTAGGATTTTTTTAGGGTTTAGGGTTTAAGGTTTATGGTTTAAAGTTTTTATGGTTTATTTAGGGTTTAGGTTTGAGGGTTTAGGGATTTAGGATTTTTTTTTATGGTTTTTAGTGTTTAGGGTTTAGGGGTTTTCAGCAGTTTTTAGGATTTTTAAGGTTTAGGGTTTAGTGTTTAAGGTTTTAGGGTTTTTTTAAGGGTTTTTAGGGTTTAGGGGTTAGGGTTTAGGGTTTATGGTTTTTTAGTGTTTTAGGGTATTTAGGGATTAGGGTTTAGGGTTTGGAGTTTTAAGGTTTAGGGTTTAGTGTTTTAGGATTTATTTTTTTAGGGTTTATGGTTTAGTGTTTAGGGTTTAGCGTTTTGGATTTTTTACGGTTTTTTAGGATTTTTAAGGTTTAGGGTTTCAGTTTTTAGGTTTTTTTTAGGGTTTTTAGGGTTTAGGGTTTAGGGTTAAGAGTTTAGGGATTTGGTTTCTTTAGGGTTTTAGGGTTTGTAGGGTTTAGAGTTTTTTTAGGGTTTAGGATTTTTTAGGAGTTTTAAGGGTTTAGGGTTTACGGTTTTCCTTTTTGATGGTTTTTAAGGTTTAGGGTTTAGGGTTTTAGGATTTAGGCTTTAGGGTTTACGGTTTAAGGTTTTTAGGGTTTAGGGTTTAGAGTTTTTTTAGAGTTTAGGGTTTATGGTTTTTAGGGTCTTGGCTTTAGGGTTTCAGGCTTTTCTTTTAGGTTTTTAGGATTTAGGGTTTAGGATTTAGTGTTCAGGGTGTTAGGTTTTTTTTTTGGGTTTAGGGTCTATTTTTTTTAGGGTAATTGGGTTTAGAGTTTTTTTTAAGGTTTAGGGTTTAGGGTTTAGGGTTTTTATGGGTTTTTTTTAGGGTTTTTAGGTTTTGGGTTTAGGGGTTTTTTTTAGGGCTTTTAGGGTTTAGTGTTTATGGTTCCGGGTTTTTAGGGGTTAGGGTTTAGGGTATAGGGTATAGGGTTTTAGTGTTTAGGATTTAAGGTTTAGTTTTTAGGATTTTTTTAGGGTTTTTAGGGTTTACGGTTATGGGTTTAGGGTTTAGGTTTTTTTTATGTTTTTTTAGGATTTTTAGGGTTTGGGGTTTAGGGTTTTAGGGTTTTTTCTTTAACGGTTCTAAGGGTTTAGGGTTTTTTCTTTTAGGGTTTAGAGTTCTTTAGAGTTTAGGGTTTTTTCAGGGTTTAGGGTTTAGGGCCTTTAGAGTTTAGGGTTTAGGGTCTAGGGTTTAGGGTTGAAGGTTTAGGGTTTAGGGTTTACAGTTTAGGGTTTAGGGTTTTTAGGGTTTAGGGTTTAGGGTTTTTAGGGTTTAGGGTTTAGGGTTTAGGGCTTAGGTTTGGGTTTAGGGTTTATGGGTTAGGGTTTAGGCTTTAGGGTTTTAGGGGTTAGGGTTAGGGTTTAGGATTTAGGGTTTTAGGGTTTAGGGTTTAGCGTTTTTAGGGGTTTAGGGTTTAAGGTTTTAGGTTTAGGGATTAGGGTTTAGGGTTTTTAGGAAAATAGGCTTTAGGGTTTAGGGTTTGGGATTTAGGATTTAGGAATTTTTAGGTTCTTACGTGTAGGGTTTTTTTAGGATTTAGGGTATTTTTTTAGGGTTTTAGTGTTTAGATTTTTGGGTTTAGGGTTTAAGGTTTTTAGGGTTTTGGGTTTAGAGGTTTTTTTAGGGTTTAGGGTTTTTAGGGTTTAGGGTTTAGGTTTTCGGATTTTAGGGTTTTTTTTTAGGGATTTTAGGGATTAGGGTTTTTTCTTTTAGGGTTTAGGGTTCTTTAGAGTTTAGGGTTTTTTCAGGGTTTAGGGTTTAGGGCTTTTAGGTTTTAGGTTTTAGGGTTTAGGCTTTAAGGTTTAGAGTTTAGGGTTTACGGTTTAGGGTTTAAGATTTTTAGGGTTTGGGGTTTAGGGTTTTAGGGTTTTTTCTTTAACGGTTCTAAGGGTTTAAGGTTTTTTCTTTTAGGGTTTAGGGTTCTTTAGAGTTTAGGGTTTTTTCAGGGTTTAGGGTTTAGGGCTTTTAGAGTTTAGGGTTTAGGGTTAAAGGTTTATGGTTTAGGGTTTAGGCTTTAAGGTTTAGGATTTAGGGTTTACAGTTTAGGGTTTAGGGTTTTTAGGGTTTAGGGTTTAGGGTTTAGGATTTTTAGTGTTTATGGTTTAGGGTTTAGGGCTTAGGGTTTAGGGTTTATGGTTTAGGGTTTATGGGTTAGGGTTTAGGCTTTAGGGTTTTAGGGGTTAGGGTTAGGGTTTAGAATTTAGGGTTTTAGGGTTTAGGGTTTTTAGGGGTTTAGGGTTTTAGGTTTAGGGTTTAGGGTTTTTAGGAAAATAGGGTTTAGGGTTAAGGGTTTAGGATTTAGGGTTTAGGGATTTTTAGGTTTTTACGGTGTATGATTTTTTTAGGATTTAGGATTTTTTTAGGGTTTTAGTGTTTAGATTTTTGGGTTTAGGGTTTAGTGTTTAGGTTTAAGGTTTTTAGGGTTTTGGGTTTAGAGGTTTTTTTAGGGTTTAGGGTTTTTAGGGTTTACGGTTTAGGTTTTCGGGTTTAGAGTTTTAGGGTTTTTTTTTAGGGATTTTAGGGATTAAGGTTTTTTCTTTTAGGGTTTTGGGTTCTTTAGAATTTTTTTTTCAGGGTTTAGGGTTTAGGGCATTTAGGGTTTAGGGTTTAGGGTTTAGGCTTTAAGGTTTAGAGTTTAGGGTTTACGGTTTAGGGTTTAGGGTTTAGGGTTTAGGGTTTTAGGGGTTAGGGTTGGGTTTTAGGGTTTAGGATTTAGGGTTTTGGGTTTTTAGGGGTTTAGGGTTTACGGTTTAGGGTTTTTAGGAAAATATGGTTTAGGGTTTAGGATTTAGGGTTTAAGGATTTTTAGGTTTTTACGGTGTAGGGTTTTGAGGGTTTACAGTTATGGGTTTAGGGTTTTAGGGTTTTTTTTTACGGTTTTTAAAGTTTGGGTTTAGGGTTTTTATGTTTTTTAGGACTTTTACGGTTTGGGGTTTAGTGTTTTAGGGTTTTTTCTTTAACGGTTCAAGGGTTTAGGGTTCTTTCGAGTTTAGGGTTTTTTTTTCAGGGTTTAGGGCTTTTAGAGTTTAGGGTTTAGGGTTTAGGGTTTAGGGTTGAAGGTTTAGGGTATAGGGTTTAGGGTTTAGGGTTTAGGCTTTAAGGTTTAGGGTTTAGTG
>CM034300.1:36911389-36917561 GCA_019925795.1 Dendrobium chrysotoxum | reverse complement strand
TTTCTCTCTCTCTCTCTCTCTCTCTTGCTCTCTTTCTCTCTCTCTCTCTCTCTCCCTCTCATTATTTCTAATTCACCATCATTCTCGCTATTGCTCCATCTCCCTCCCTCTCTCGCTCTGTCTCATTATTTCTAATTGTCCATCATTTTCCCGTTTGCTCTATCTCCCTCTTTCCGTCCCTTTCTCTCTCTCTCAAACTCTCTCCCCCCTCTTTCTCTCATTATTTCTAATTCTCCATCATTCTCCCTCTTGCTATATCTCTCTCTCTCATTATTTCTAATTCTCCATCATTCTCCCTTTTGCTCTCTATCCCTCTTGCTCTCTCTCTCTCTCTCATTATTTCTATTTCTCCATCATTCTACCTCTTGCTCAATCTCCCTCTTTCTCCCTTTCTCTCTCTTGCTCTATCTCTCTCTCCCTCTCTTATTATTTCTCTCTGTCTCTCTCACCGCTCTCCTCTCTTTTACCTCTCTCTCTCTCTCTCTCTCTCTCTCTCTCTCTCTCTCTCTCTCTCTCTCTCGCAATTTTTCTCCCGCGAAGGTGGTTTCACTGCCAAGGTCTGATCGTCCTTGTTCTTGGGTTATGGTGGGGGGTGACCGTCGGTCACCCTCCCGTCATCCCTCGAGGAGCGGTGGTGGGAGGATCACTGCTGGGGAGAAGTGTTCGGTGTTGAGGGATGATAAGTCTGATGGTGGGAGGAATGTGGTTGGTGAGAGTAGCTCGGGATCTGAGGTCGGCATTGGAGGAGGGATTAGTGGGGAAAGGAGATTTTCGTTTGCGGGTTCTAGTGGTTTGGCGGACATTGGGCTGAAGTGTTCGGTGATGAGGGGAAGCATCTAGTTTTTATTCGTTCTCCGGTTGTAGCTGCGGTTTCTGGTAATGCTAGGTGTCAGGATGCAGTTTCTAGTGAGGGACTGGACATTGATTTGAATAGTGAGGATCAGGAAGTGGTTGATCGGGATCTGTCGTTGCAGAGTTCTTCCGATTTTGATGAAGTTATGGAAATCATTGGTGGCTGTGATGATGTGAGCATTGAGACTGCTGTTCTGGAAGCTGTTGGAGGCAAGGATGGAATGATGGAGTCGGATGATATTGAGAAGGAAACTTCCAGCGAAAGGGTGGAGGTAAGTAGAATAGTAGATAATCCTGTGTTTGAAATGGATAATGTGAAGTTCACATTTGGGAATATGAGCAGAATTGCGGATCTAGCCAATGCCAGAAGTCGGAATTCTCTGGAGGTCAATAAGACCTTTGATCCTTTGTTAAAGGGGATGGAGGTTTATGCTGGGGTTATTAGAACTAAAGTGGAGGAGAGTTGTGCTGAGATTCCGTTGAAATGTCGAGATTCAGGTAGTGGATACAGTCATTTGCCTATGGACTTGGAACGACCATCAGCTATTTGTAAGAATACCTCTAAGGAGGACTTTCCATCACAGCAGTTGCGACAGGATACAAGGCCTTCTTTGTCGGTGAAGAGGGAGGATGTTGGGGTGGGAAGTGCGCCCAATGCTTGGAAAAGGCCAGTGCCGATCAAATTAAGTAAGCCTGAGGATGCTACAGGTTTTCTGAGGGAGATGGAGTAGTGAAGTTGGACTTGGACAAGGCTAAGGGGAATATTGAGAAGTTGAACAGAGCACTAGTTGGGAGCTTGTTGGGACGTCGTATTCCTTTTTGGGTGGTACAGAATGAACTTCAACGTAGATGGGGACACCTTGGTCTCACGCACATTACACCTATGGGCTCCGATTGTTTCCTTTGTTGGTTTGAGAGTAGGGAAGCTCGCAACAATGTTTTAATTGGAGGTCCATGGTATGTGGCTGGACAGATTATTGGGGTGTATCAGTGGAGAACAGGCTTATCTTCAAGATCTTGGAGAGGATTTACTTCACCAGTTTGGATTCGTCCTCCGAATTTACCGTTGGAGTATTGGGATGAATCTAACTTAGCTCGGTTGGCTGCAGGTATTGGTGAACCATTATTTATGGATGATCAAACTAGATCATGCAATAGGTGTGCCTTTGCACGTATATGCGTGCGTTTGGCTTTGTCTAAATGGCTACCTAAGGGTGTATGGGCTCAAGGACTGGGAGGATTATTCTTCCAGCAGATAGAGTATGAGGGGATACCGTTGATCTGTTTGGGGTGTGGGAAAATTGGGCATAAGGCTGATGTGTGCAAGGAAGTTTGCTCTCAACAAAAGCAGCAGGATCTGGGCAATTCAGGTGTTCTGGAGCAATCGGATCTTCCTGGATCTGGAAGTGGGGCTGGAGTTGGTACAACTCAAGGTTGTGAGGGGGCTAATGGGTTGACAGGAAAGGTGTTCGAGAAGTGTAGTTTATCTCATGATAAATCCATGGCTGTGGATGTGAATTTTGGTGAATGGACTGTAGTTAATAGGAGAAGACGTTCTAACTATTCCAAGATGGGGAATAGACCGCAATCTACAAATGATAGGCCTGTTTCTCAGGTTGCAGATAGTAAGCCTGTTTGGAGGAAAGTTCAGAAGGATCAGGTTGATGTGAAGGTACGTATGCTGGATTTAAAGATAGACAATGAGATGCTTGATGTAAATTGTGTGACCCCAGATGGTATACGAAATTCTCTGTGTCAGAACTCAGTGGATGAGCTGCAGGAAGGTAGTTGTATGTCTCAGGATGGTTTACAACAATCCAATTCTCAGAAGCCGGGGAAGACTAGGAAGTGGAAGGAACAAAATGTTGTGGGTTCCCCATCCAATTTGTTGGTTCCCAAGTTGTTAAAATTGGTGGAAAGCAAATCTGGGAAGGCTGGGGTGGTGAAGCCTAAGAAAAAGCTTGACAGGAACTCTATGTCTCGGTTTGCAAAGGAACTATCGCTGCTTGGACCATTAAAGAAGCTACCACGTGCTAGGAGGAGTAAGGCATTGGAGGCTAGTTCGGTGGCCTCATCTATAGAACAATTCGTTGTTATAAATGATAAATCGGGTTGTTTGAAGGGGGTTAGTGCTGATATGGATATGGTGGCTGCTCGCAGCGGGGACGCGTCCTCTTTTGTGGAATAATCTTAAACTTTATATGTTGGAATTGTAGCGGTGCTCGCAAGAAGGAAACAGGCAATTATTTAAGGCACCTCATTGGGGAGTTTAGTGTTAGTTTTATTGGGCTACTTGAGACAAAGTTGGTTGTTTTCAATAGGAAGGATGTTGACAAGATTGTAGGACGAGATTGGGATTTTGTTTTCCAACCGGCTTGTGGTAGATCAGGTGGGATTCTGGTTTTATGGAAAAGTAGTGTGGCTTCATTTCAATGTATTTTTAAACTAATTAGTGCATTTTTGGAAAGCTTCAAATGGCAAATCTTATCGATTGGGAGGTTGCGGTTGTGTATGCTAATAAGGACAGGTATATTAGAAGAGAAGTTTGGAATGATATTACTAGATATCATATTAGTGGTTCTCCTCTTTTGATTGGGGGAGACTTTAATTGTATCCTGTCACAGGATGAGAAGAAAGGTGGTAAGCCCTTCCATTATTCCTCGGCTGCAAGTGAAATGGAAGATTGTATGGCTAACAATGACTTGGTGGATCCTGGGTTTTCTGGTCCTAATTACACATGGACAAACAATAAAGATGCTAGGAGCAAAATTTTTTAAAGGTTGGATCGGTTTTTGATCAGCTCTTTGATTCTTGATTCATTTCAAGGATTGAAAGTCAGGCACGTTACTAGATTGGCTTCAGATCACTGCCCTATTTTATGCAGTATCCAAGAGGAGGTTAAAAGGGTTTATTCTCATTGGATCAAGTTTGAAGACATTTGGGCCAGTTACCCGAAAGCTTGGCAACTGGTTTGGGAGAAATGGAAAGTGGATGATTTGGGAAGTGAGGCTTCCAAGCTCAATAAGAAGTGCCAGAGAACTCTGAAGGCGCTATTTTTTAGAGTAAAAATAAGATAAAGGTGCTTAATCAGCTGAAGGATGAACTGGATGGGGAGATTAAGGCTTTACAGTAAATTGAATGTCTGCCGTGTGGATTGCCTGAGATCCAAATCGAAGCTTTAAAATATATAGTGCAGCTTTTAAATGGGACCCTTGCTCGTATTATGGACTGGTGGAAGCAACGTGCCAAAGTAAAATGGATTGAAGAGGGGGATGTGAACACCCACTTCTTTCACTCTATGGCATCGGCTGTAGGAGATCTAACAGGATTGAATCTTTGAAATTACCAGACGGAACTCTTATTTCGGAGGAAAAGGAGATTTCTGGATTGGTTTCTAATTTCTTTGAGCAGAAATGGCGTGGAAATTCTGCTGTGATAGATGGCTGGCCTTCCCTTGAGTTGCAAAAAAGGTACATGGTTCAATTTGCTGAAGTCTTGGACTGTGATGTCACGAGGGAGGAAATCTTGAATGTGGTGCGTGCTTTGGGTCGAAACAGGGCACCTGGACGTGATGGGGTAACTGCTTCCTTTTTCAAATTTTTTTGGGAAATTGTGGGGGAGCAGGTTTGTAATGCTTGTTTGGAATTCTTCTCCTCCGGCTGTATGGATCCTACTTGGAAAGAAACTGTTGTTGTGTTGTTACCCAAAGTCAAAAATCCTGATCATCCCTCCAAGTTTAGACCAATCAGCCTTTGTCAAACTGTTTATAAGATTGTTGCTAAGGTTTTGGTGAACAGGCTCAAGGGGGTGTTACCGAAGCTGATATCTGAGGAACAAGCCGGCTTTGTCCCGGGCCGTTCGATTTCCAACCACTGTTTATTGGGCAAAGAGTTAATGAACAAATTTAAAATCTCTACTTCAGCTAAAGGGTTTCTAGCTTTGAAAGTGGACATGGAACAGGCATATGATAAGATGAGTTGGCAGATGCTTGAATTTATTTTGAGGCGGATGGGGTTTCCTTCTAGATTTTGCTCATGGGTGCTGAATTGTGTTCAGTCCTCTAGATTTTCCATTTTGGTAAATGGTAAGCTCTCAGAATGGATTAGTGCAGATTGTGGATTCCGCCAAGGGTGTCCATTATCACCATATTTGTTCATCATCTGTTCAGAATTGCTGTCCTTGCTTTTCCATCGAAACTTCCAGGAGTTGGGTGTGCCTATCAGTGGCGGGGGACCTCTTGTCTCCCATCTTCTTTATGCTGACGATATTTTGATCTTTGCAGGTGCTTCCATTCCTAATGTTAAGAAGGTTAAATCTCTCTTGGAGGATTATTGCTCGTGGACTGGCAAAAGAGTTAATCATAATAAGTCTGTTATACTGTTTAGCAAATTGACCTTCTCCTCTACAAAAGCTCGTCTGGCAAGGCTTATTGGTTTTCGTAAAGTGGACGAGATGGAGTATTTAGGCATTAAATTTTCTTTGAGGAGGTTAACGAAACTGGATTTTGCTTCATTACTGCAGAAAGCTCAGGCTCATACTTTGGCATGGGGTATCAGGCATCTCTCCTTAGCGGGACGGGTCACTTTAATTAACTCAGTTTTGCTTCCCTTACCTATGTACTTGATGACTCATACTGCTGTCCCAAAAAACGTGCTAAAGGATTTGGAAAGGCTTTGTCGTAGCTTTCTTTGGGACAAGGACTCTAAGCATAGGAGTCTCCACTATGCTTCATGGGAAAGTGTTACTCGACCAAAACGTTTGGGAGGACTTGGTTTTCATGCTAGTGACAACTGGATTGGTCCCTTACATGCTCGTATTACATGGGATTTTGTCAACAAGCCTATGGATTTATTCCAGCGCTGTATGAGGCAAAAGTATGGTGATTGGCCTTGGGAACAAGAGTTCAAGCGAGGGGATTCAATTTGCTGGAATATTATATGTGAGGGAGCTAGCAGCTTGAGCAATTGTGTTCGGTAGAGAGTTTGTAATGGTAAGGAAATAGATGTTTTAAAGCATATATGGATATTGGACAGAGCTATTTCTTCATGGCCCACGTTTTCTAATATTGAGGCAATTGAATTTTTGACTGTTGCTGATTTCATTACGGTAGAGAGAACATGGGATAGACCGAAATTATTTGCCTTTTTTGGAGAACTGCTGGCTGACATAATTGGGGAGATTCCTATTGCTGATGATATAAGTTCTGATTCTTTGGAGCTTAGATAAGTCCCTTAAGCTCGACAATTTCGGCTATTGCTTATAATAAGTGCTTCCAAGAAGCTGATGATCCTACTTGCACTATTTTAAAGATTCGTTTGAG
>CM034300.1:36821389-36906389 GCA_019925795.1 Dendrobium chrysotoxum | reverse complement strand
TAAACCATAAACCCTATACCCTAAACCCTAAAACCCTAAACCCTAAACCTAACCCTAAACAATAAAACCCCTAAACCCTAAACCCTAAACCCTAAACGCTAAAAATCCTCAACTCTAAACCCTAAACCCCAAACCCTAAACCCTAAACCCTAAAACCGTAAACCCTGAACCCTAAAACCCATAAAAGCTATACCCTAAACCCTAGTCCTATACCCTAAACACAAAACTCTAAACCCTAAACCATAAACCCTAAATTGTAAAAACCCTACACCTAAACCCTATGCCTAAACCCTAAGCCTTAAACCCTAAACCTAAACCCTAAACCCTAAAAGACCCAAAACCATAAACCCAAAACCCTAAACCCTAAAAATCTTAAACCCTAAACCCTAAACACTAAAACCCTAAACCCTAATACCATTAAAAAAAAATCATACACCCTAAACCCTAAAACCTAAAACCCTAAAAAACCATAAACCCCAAACCCTAAAACCCTAAACCCTAAACCTTAAACCCTAAACCCTAAATCCATAAAAACGCTAAACCCTAAATCCTAACCCTAAACTGTAACCCGAAACCCTAAACCCAAAAACGTAAACCCTAAACCTAAATCCTAAACCATAAACCCTAAACCATAAACCACAAACCTTAAACCCCAAAAACCCTAAACCTAATCCCTAAACCCTCAAAGCCCTAAACCCTAAAAACCCTTAACCCTAAACTCTAAACCCTAAACCCTAAACCATAAACCCTTAACCCTAAACACTAAACACTAAAAACCCTAAACCCTAAACTCTAATGGGTTTAGGGTTTAGGGTCTAGGTTTAGGTTTAGGTTTAGGGTTTAGGGTCTAGGTTTAGGTTTAGGTTTAGGTTTAGGGTTTAGGATTTAGGGTTTAGGCAAGAAGGAGAATGATAGAGAATGAGAAATAATGAGATAGGGAGAGAAAAAGGGGGAGAGAGAGAGAGAGAGAGAGAGATAAGGAGAGAGACAGAGAGAGAAGAGAGAGATAGAGAGATAGAGAGAGAGACAGAGAGAGAGAAAGAGAGAGAGATAGACAGAGAGAGAGAAAGAGAAAGTGGGAATAGAGCAAGAGGGAGAATGATGTAGAATTAGAAATAATGAGAGAGAGAGACAAAGGGGGGGAGAATGATGGAGAATTAGAAATAATGAGAGAGGACGAGGGAGAGAGAGAGAGAGATAGAGAGAGGGAGATAGAGAATGGGGAGAATGATGAGAGAGGAAGAGGGGGAGAGAGAGGGAGAGAGAGAGAGGGAGATAGAGCAAGAGGGAGAATGATGGAGAATTAGAAATTATGAGAGAGAGGAGAGAGAGAGAGAGAGAGAGAGAGAGAGAGAGGGAGGGAGGGAGGGAGAAAGAATAAGAGGGAGAATGATGGAGAATTAGGAATAATGAGAGAGGGAAAGGGAGAGAAAGAGAGAGAGAGAGAGCAAGAGGGAGAATGATGGAGAATTAGAAATAAAGAGAGAGGGAGAGAGAGAGGAAGAGAGAGAGAGAGAGAGAAAATGGGAGATAGAGCAAGAGGCAGATTCTTAGAGAATTAGATTTAATGAGAGTGAGGGAGAGAGAGAGAGAGAGAGAGAGAGAGGGAGGAAGGGAGCAAGAGAGAGATAGAGAAAGAGGGAGAATGATGTAGAATTATAAATAATGAGAGAGGGTGACAGAGAGAAAGAGAGGGGTTCAGTTATCTAAGTTTAAGGTTTAGGGTTTTTTTTAGGGTTTAAGGCTTTATGGTTTAGGGTTTTAAGATATTTTTTAGGATTTTAAGGGTTTAGGATTTAGGGTTTAGGATTTAGAGTTTAGGGTTTAGCGTATAGGGTTCAAGGTTATAGGGTTAGGGTTTAGGGTTTAGGCAAGAGGGAGAATGATGGAGAACAAGAAATAATGAGAGATGGCGGAAGAGAGAGAGAGAGAGAGAGAGAGAGAGAGAGAGAGAGAGAGAGAGAGAGAGAGACAGAGGGAATAGAGAAAGAGGGAGAATGATGTAGAATTAGAAATAAGAGAGAGGGAGAAAGAGGGGGGAGAATGATGGAGAATTAGAAATAATGAGAGAGAACGGAGGGAGGGAGAGAGAGAGAGAGAGAGAGAAAGAGAGAGACGGAAAGAGGGAGATAGAGCAAGGGGAGAATGATGGATAATTAGAAATAATGATAGAGAGAGCGAGAGAGGGAGGGAGATAGAGAGAGAGAAAGCATTCTCCCCCCTCTCTATTTTTTCTAATTCTCCATCATTCTCTCCTATCTCTCCTCTCCCTCTCTTACTTTTTCTAATTCTCCATCATTCTCCCCCCTCTCACTCCTCTCTTTCCCTCTCTCATTATTTTAAATTCTCCATCATTCTCCCCCTTGCTCTATCTCCCTCCTTCTCTCTCTATCTTTCTCTATCTCTCTTTCTCCCTCTCTCATTATTTCTAAAACCATTATTCTCGCTCTTTCTCTCTATCTCTATCTCTCTCACTTTCTCACTTTCTCTGTCTCTCCCTCTCATTATTTTTAATTCTACATCATATTCCCTCTTGCTCTATTCCCACTTTTTCTCTCTCTCTCTCTCCCTCTATCTCATTATTTCTAATTCTCCATCATTCTCCTTCCTCCTCTATCTCCCATTTTCTCTCTCTCTCTCTCTCTCTCTCTCTCTCTCTCTCTCTCTCTCTCTCTCTCTCTCTCTCTCACTCTCTCCATCATTCATTATTTCTAATTCTCCATCATTCTCCCTCTTGCTCTCTCTATCTCTCTCTCTGTCTCTCTTTCTCTCTCATTCCCTCTCTCATTATTTCTAATTCTCCATCATTGTCCCTCCTACTCTATCTCCCTCTCTATTCTCTCTCTATCTACTTCTCTCTCTTACTCAATCTCTCTCTCTCCCCTCTATCATAATTTCTAATTCTCCTTCATTCTACCTCTTGATCTCTATCTCTCTCTATCTCTCACTTTCCCTTTATCATTATTTCTAATTCTCCATCATTCTCCCTCCTTCTCTATCTCTTTCTCTCTCTCTCCCTCTCTCATTATTTCTTATTCTCCATCAATCTCCCTCTTGCTCTATCTCCCTCTTTCTATCTCTCACTTGCTCTCTTCCTCTCTCCCCCTCTATCTCTCTCTCTCTCTCCCTCTCTCATTATTTCTAATTCTCCATCATTTTCCTCTTGCTCTATCTTCTTCTTTCTGTCTCTCTTGCTCTCTCTCTCTCTCTCCTCACCGCATTATTTTTAATTCACCATCATTCTCCCTCTTGCTCTATCTCCCTCCCTCCCTCCATCCCTCTCTATCCTTGTCTCTCTCTCTATCTCTCTCTCTCTCTTTCTAATTCTCTAACATTCTCCCTTTTGCTCGCTCCCTCTTTCAATCTCTTTCTCTCTTGCTCTCTCTCCCCACTCTCACTCTCTCACACGTTATTTCTAATTCTCTATCATTCTCCCTCTTGTTCTATCTCCCTCTTTCTCCCACTCTCTCTCAAACTCTCTCTCTCTCTTCTATCTCTCTCTCGTTTCTGTCTCCTATATCTCTCTCCCTCTCTCATTATTTCTAATTCTTCATCATTCTCCCTCTCTCTGTCTCTCTCTCTCTCTCTCTCTCTCACTCTCTCCCCCCTTCTCATTATTTCTAATTCTCCATCATTCTCTCTCTCTCTCTCTCTCTCTCTCTCTCTCTCTCTCTTATTTTATGGTTTTTTTACGGTTTAGGGTATAGGGTTTTTAGGGGTTAGGGTTTAGGGTTTAAGGTTTTTAGGGATTTAGGGTTAAGGGTTTAGGGTTTTAGGGTTTAGGGTTTAGGGATTTAGGGTTTAGGCTTTAGGGTTTTTAAGGGTTAAGGTTTAGGGTTTTTAGGGTTTAGGGATTAGGGTTTAGGGTTTTGGGTTTTGGGTTTAGGGCTTAGGGTCTAGGTTTAGGGTTTAGACTTTTAGGGTTTAGGGTTTAGGGTCTTTAAGGATTTTTGGGTGTTTTATTTTTTTAGGGTTTAGGATTTTTTTTAGGGTTTTAGGGTTTATGGTTTTAGGGTTTAGGGTTTAGTGTTTAGGGTTTAGGGTTTAGGTTTCAGGGTTTAGGGTTTAGGAATTTGGGTTTTAGGGTTTAGGGTTTTTAGTGTTTAGGGTTTATGGTTTAGGGTTTTTAGAGGTTTGGGTTTGTGTTTAGGTTTTAGCGTTTAGGGTTTTTAGGAATTTAGGGTTTAGGGTTTTTAGGGTTTTAGGGTGCAGGGTTTTTTTAGGGTTTAGGTTTTTTTTAGGGTTTGGGTTTAGGGTTTAAGGTTTAAGCTTTTTACGGTTTAGAGTTTAGGGTTTTATGGTTTTTTTTTTAGGGTTTAGGGTTTTTTAGGGTTTTAGGGTATTAGGGTTTAGGGTTTTTTTAGGGTTTAGGGTTTAGGATTTTTAGGGGTTTGGGTTTAGGGTTTAAGGTTTTTAGGTATTTTGGGTTAAGGGTTTAGGGTTTTAGGGTTTAGTGTTTTAGGGTTTAGGGTTTTGGGTTTTTAGGATTTTAGGGTTTAGGGTTTTGAGTTTTTAGTGTTAGTGTTTAGGGTTTTAGCGTTTTGGGTTTGGGGTTTAGGGCTTAGGGTTTTTAGGGGATAGGATTTAGGGTTTAGAATTTTTAGGGTTTAGGGTTTTGGGTTTAAGGTTTTTAGGGTTTAGGGTTTATGGTTTAGGATTTTTTTTAGGGTTTAGGGTTTAAGGTTTGGGATTTTTAGGGTTAGGGTTAAGGATTTAAGGTTTAAGGTTTAGGGTTTTTTAGGGTTTAGGATTAGGGTTTAGCGTTTAAGGTTTAGGGTTAAGGTTTTTTTTAGGGTTTAGGGGTTTTTATGGTTTTTTTAAAGTTTTAAGGTTTTAGGGTTTTTAGGGGTTAGGACTTAGGGCTTTTTGGAATTTAGGGTTTAAGGTTTAGGTCTAAGGTTTAGGGTTTGGGGTTTAGGGTTTAGGGTTTAGGATTTAGGGTTTAAGTTTTAGGGTTTATGATTTTTAAGAATTTAGGGTTTAGGGTTTATGGTTTTTTTGGGTTTTAGGGTATTGGGTTTTTTTAGAGTTTTGGGTGTAGGGTTTTTTTAGGGTTTTATGGTTTTAGGGTTTAGGGTTTCAGGGTTAAGGGTTTAGAGTTTAGGGTTTAGGTTTAGGTTTAGGAATTAGGGTTTTAGGGTTTAGGGTTTAGGGTTTTAGTGTTTAGGGTACAGGATTTAGGGTTTTTAGGGGTTTGGGTTTAGGGTTTAGGGTTTTTAGGAATTTAGGGTTTAGGGTTTTGGATTTTTTGGGTTTTAGGGCGTAGGATTGTTTTAGGGTTTTAGGGTTTAGGGTTTTATGGTTTGGGTTTATGGTTTAGGGTATAGGGTTTAAGGTTTAAGCTTTTAAGGGTTTAGAGTTTAGGGTTTTAGGGTTTTTTTTTAGGGTTTAGTGTTTTTTAGGGTTTTAGGGTTTAGGGTTTTTTTAGGATTTAGGGTTTAGAGTTTTTTTTTTAGTTGAAACCCTCTGTAGGGGCCTTTGTGTTACACAAAAAATCGATTACAAAGAGACCTTAAAGAGACTTAGAGCTCCACTAATTGCTCACAAGGAGCTACATTAAAAAGTAAAAAAACCCAAGGAGCCTAAAGTCCCTATTCTAATTACAATGAACAAGAATTAAAAAACAGCAAATCCAAACCAAAGCATCCAACAGCAGCTTCCAATCACCAACATCCACCTGCGATCCAACAAAGAAAGCAATCCAAACAACTAAAACCTGCAAACACTTAACTTAACATGTCAGAAAACAAATTAAAAAACTCAAAGAATTAAAACAGACAAGTAAAGTATCAAAGCATAACCAATTAGGGAATCCAAAAACTACCAAACTCAAAAGGAAAAAAAACCCCCAACACCTCCAACACCAAACAGCAGCAAACCAACCAAGAAAACCTAACCAAACACCAACAGCCATCACCTCAACCAAAATTACCCAGCAACCAAAAAACAAAAGAACCCAATAGCTCCCTCCTCACAAAAACCAACAACAACCCACCCAACACCCAAAGAAACAACAGAACCAGACCTCCAGAAAAGCCAGCACCAAACCAGCACCCAAAACACCCAACCAGAACACCACAAAAACAAACCACCCAGCACCACAACAAAAAGACCCCAACACCTCCCACAACACAACAAACCAGCAACAAAATCACCCAACCCCCAAAGCCCAAACAAAACCAAACGACCAGAACAACACCAAACAACCCAAAAGAGTAGCAGAAAGAGGATTCCAAAAAACGTTAAGCCAATAATGCCTCACAGCTGCCAACAAAACCAACAAACCACACATTATTTCCTGAGGTAAGGCAACCCTGAATTATCAAGATTAACCAAACCTCTAAGCAAGAAAGGCATATCCTTATTAGAATACAAGGTCAAACCATCGAGATCGGCCCTAGTTTTAGCTAACAAATCAGCACAAGCATTACTTTCTCTCCAAATATGAGAAATTGAATAATCCAACTGCAAAAGCATATGCTTAATATCCTTCAACAAATAAAAAGTATCAGCATTACCATAATTCTGACTAGTAAGAAAGTTCATGACTAACAATGCATCAACCTCAATCCAAATCCTCAAATAACCTCTAGATAAAGAGATTTGAAGAGCATAATAAATAGCCATAAGTTCATCTATAATAACAGAACACTTATAAAGAGGGCTAGCAAACCCCAAAATCATCTTACCAACTGAATTCCTGAAGATACCACCACAACCAAACTTACTAAAGTTAACAGAACCATCAGTATTAATTTTTATAAAAGGCTCCTTAGGCTTTCTCCAAAAAACCAAATTAAAGCAAGAATCCTCCTCAATATCCACCAATTTAGAACAAAGTTTTTTAGCAACAAATTTAAAACAACGAAAATGACAATTCTTAAAAAGATTAGCTCTATAAAGATTATTAATCTTATCTTTCGCTCTAGCTATAATACGCTTATGATTCATCGGAATATTTCTAAATTTAGCATCATTCCTATCCATCCAAATGAACCAAATAAGAGAAATAGCCATCACAATTTTAATGTGTCCTCTAGTAGAATTATGAACAATAACAGTAAGAAAATGATTAAAAGAAAGGTGCCCGGAAATATAGTTAGTATTAAAAAAATCATCATACCAAAGCCAAATCTTAGCCGCCACAGCTCCATTAATAAATAAATGATCAATACTTTCAACATGATAGCAGCATAAACATTTAGAAGGGAGATAAAAACCTTTCCTCCATAGATTCGTATCCACCAGAATAAATTTCCTCAAAATTCTCCAAATAAGCACATAATAAGAAGTTGGAATATTAGAACTCCAGATTTTATCAAAAACAACATTAGAATCCTTCTTATGTCTAATAAAATGTCAAATTTTACTAAACATGAAAGCTCCATTATAAGAGAGCTTAAAAAGAATATGATCCTCACCTTCAGAATCAACAACCAATTTGTTCATTCTATTACCAATATCCAAAGGAATCATGTCTCCAAGTTCCTCCAAATTCCAATTACCATTCTTACAGAAATGCTTAATTTTAATAGAAGAATAAGAAATAGTTGAAAGTAAGAATCAATAGAGCCTTCTAAAAGCCAGTTATCTTGCCAAAAAAAAGAGTTACCTGAATTAAGCCCCTAAGAAATCAGAGGTTCCATTCTACTCCTAATAGTACAAAGTCTTTTCCAAATAGCAGAATCTCAATGTTTGTAAAAACAACATAAAGGATGCTTTCCTTTGCAATACTTAAAATTCATAAACTTAGCCCACAAACTTTGATTTTTTCGAAAATTCCACCATATTTTAAAAGAAGAAGCAGTAATCTAATCAGTAATTAACTTACAACCCAGATCATCTTCATTTAACAGACCACAAAGCTTATGCCAGGTAGACCAATGCATTCTATGAATATTAGAACGAGAGCCCAAAAAAAACTTATTAAGAGTCCTTTCCAATCTTAAAACGGTAGCAAAATTAGGCTTAATCACTTGAAACAAATGAAAAGCCATAGAATTAAGAGGGCTATAAAGAATAGTAAGTCTACCTCCAAAAGAAAGAAAGTGAAACTCCCAAGCCGAAATAGTACCACAAATTTTATTAAAAATATCATCAAAGAGATGAGATTTTTTAAGACCTTTAAATATAGGAGCCCCCAAAAACTTAAAAGGCAAAACCAAATGATTAAAATTAGTGTAAGCAAAAATTCTATTAATGTTGTATCTAGAAATCCACTTAGAAGTATAAAAAGAGCTCTTAGCATCATTAAAGGAAAGACCACTTTCCAAAGAAAACAAATCAAGGAAATCCATAATCCTCTTAACATTATTAAAACTACCATTGGAAAAAATAATAAAATCATCAGCAAAGCAAAGATGTGATATGGGTAAACCCCCTTTAGAAATATATAGCATGCTAGGAAATTGATCAAACATAGCATTTAAACACCTAGAAAAATACTCCATAGAAATAATAAACAAAGAAGGTGATAAAGGATCACCCTGGCTTAAACCATGAACTGAATGAATAAAACCAGAAGAAGCACCATTAAAAAGGATAGAAAACCAAACATTTTCCAGCAATTCTTAATAATATTAATAAAGTCATTAGAAAAACCAAACAGAGATAATATAGTGTAAAGATAGTCCCAAGAAATGTTATCATAAGCTTTTGAAATATCCAATTTAAAAAGTAAATTGCCACCTCTAGATTTCAAATCAAGATCATGAACCAATTCTTGAGTCAAAAGCACATTATCTAAAATTAAACGACCTTTCACAAAACCAGACTGGTTAAGGGAAATAATTTTAGGCAATAAAGGACCTAGTCTAAGTGCAATGATCTTAGAAATAAGCTTATTAAAGAGAGAGAAAAGGCTAATCGGCCTAAAATCCCCCAAGTTTTCGGATTATCTTTCTTAGGAATAAGCACAATAGCCGTAGAAGTAAAAAATTTTGGAATCTCCTTACGATTGAAAAAATCCCTACAGCAGCCATCAAGTCCTCCTTATTGGTATACCAGCATTTTTGAAAAAAAAAAGAAGTAAACCCATCTGGACCAGCTGTGGAGTTAGCATTTCTGGACATAACAGCCGATAAAATCTCATCCTCAGAAGGACCAGCAATGAGAGCAAATTCTCTTCAATAGAAATAACTTTGCTAATGACCTGAGAATTAATAAGAGGCACCACATTATTCTGATTACTAAGAATATTAGAGAAATACCTAGTAACCGAGTCCTGAAGCTCCCCATCAGCAATCCAATTACCATTCTCATCTTTTACCTTTTTGATAAAATTAAGAGCTCTTTTCTTGTTAACCAAAGCATGGAAATACTTCGTATTCCTATCACCTTCAGTTAAATGTTTAGCCGAGGCTTTTTGTCTCTAGTAGGTTTCCTCCATATCCTGAAGCTCAATTAACCGATCTTTGGCCACATTTAAATCATCAAGAAAACCAGGATTAGACAAAATAAGGTTCTCAAGAGAGCAAACCTTCTCCTCCATTTCTTTAATATGAGCAAAAATGTTTCTAAACTGGTGTTTATTCCACCAATTTAAACATTGTTTTAACCTTTTCAATTTAAGCCAAAGTCTCAACATACCTTTCACCGAATTATCAGGGCCAAACAAGTATTCCAATTCGAAGCCACTAAATTAAAAAAATTAGAATGCTGCAACCACATATTCTGAAATCTAAAAATAGGAATAGCATTGCCTCTATGACTATCTCTAATCGAAACAAGTAAAGGACAATGATCAGATAGAGATCAGCTTAAATGCTCAATAGAAGATAAAGGCCACTTGGCAATCCAAAATTGATTAAAAAGGACCCTATCAAGTCTTTGCCATAACCTATTATTATTCCAAGTAAATTTAGAACCAGCAAAACCAATATCAACAAGGTTACAATCACAAATCATGTTAGAAAAATCCTCCATGGAGTTAATGTTAGGAGCACAACCACCCATTCTTTCATTAGCATAAAGGATAGTATTAAAATCCCCACCCACAAACCAAGGATCCTGAACAGAAGCAGAAAAATCAGAGAGCTAATCCCAAAGCTTTCTTCTATCCACTTTGTTACAAGCAGCATAAACAAGAGACCCTTCGACATCAAAATTAAAATAAGACAAGGCTACATTGACCACTTGAGGAAAATCATTAATAACATGAAGAGAGACTTTTTTAGACCAAAATAACCAACTCTTATTATTACATTAGCAAAAAAATTAGAGAAACCCAAAAGCCTGGTAGCATGCTTAATGTTATCCCCACTAACCATAGGCTCAATTATAACTAAAAACTCAATGCAATGAATACGACAAAGGTTACGAATCCTATTTTTAATAGAGGGGGATCCAATCCCTCTAACATTCCAAATGATAAAATTAATCATTAATTATGAAAGGATAACGATTTAGTTAAAGACTTAGAAGTCTTCATACCTTTAGAAAATTTATTTTTCTGTTTCTTATTCTTATAACGGGTATTATAAATAGTATTAAAATCTTTCTTCTTTCCCAAATTCTGATTATTAGAGTTATCCAGATCAACCAAAGATTCTTTAAAAAATTGCTCACCCATATCCTGCTCCGAAGCAAACTCACCTTCCTCTAATTCTTGTTCATCAACATCAGAACTAGCTTCTGGAACCGAGCTAGAAGGTTCATTTATACCACACCTTTCCTTATTCTGCATAGACTTAGTAGAAAAATCTTTAGAAGAAACAATAATTGAATTACCTTCAACCAAACTATAATTCTCACTATGAATATTATAATGAGAATTAAACACAGAAAAAGTATTATTAGAAAGAAGTTTAGACGGCTCTTTATACAAAACCAATTCCCATTATTTTTTCTCCATTTGTTCCTGCTCCATTTGATTCTTGAGAACAAAATCAGTACTTTTTTTTCTAAAGTTACACTATCCAAAGCCTCATTATTATCCTGAACCAATACCTGATTAGGCGTAATGTTCAAATTCATACCTTTTGCTTTATTTTCTTGCTCCACCTTCTTATTAACCTTCACTTTCAATTCAGGATTAAGAATAAAACAATTACTTATATCATGCCCTGCAATTTACAATGATTACAGAAAACAGGAAAATTTTCAATCTCAATTTTTTGAGTGTAACCATTCTTTTCCGATCCAATCCAAATTTCCTTAGGAAATTCTTTGGTGATGTCCACTTCAATCAAAATTCTCGCAACCGACGGCCTAGACTTCTTAGCCGTTGCCTGATCGACCTATAAAGGTCTACCAAAAATAGACCCAATAGCTTGGAGAACCACAGGATTATAAAAGTGCATACATAGGTTTGGAAGAGAAATCCAAACAGGACAAATAGGAGATTCGGCATTAATATCAAAATCCGGCGACCACTTTAGTAACCGCATATGACAGTTTCTAACATAGTAAGATCTTTTCAAAAAAATTCTAGTATAATCAGCATCATTCGTCAAATTAAAAAAAACATGTCACTGATCTAGTAAACTAACCGTAAAAGCACCAAATAGTTTTAGACTATGAAAAAGCTGTGAATTTCTTCCATAAAAGGTCTTTTAAAAGAAAATTTCCCAACAAGAGCAAATTTAAAGGGTTCCACTAACTTAGAAATATCCTCATGAGAAACCATAATAGTAGGTAAACCATTAAAAGATGAGGTAGAAATGTTCAAAGACGAACTATCCTTACCAGATGAACCAGATAAAGCTTCTTTAAAAGATTTAGGATGAGAAATCCTAATTTGACAGTTAGGTTTAGATTTCATACTCACAGAGTTATTAATGGCTTTACCAAATGCCACATCAGAAGCATAATTTTGTGTCATTTTTGTTTCCTCTAACATTGCATTTTCCAAATTATCAAAGATCCAAGAGGGATCTTGATTGAAATCGATTTCCATAAAACATAGACGGGTTTAAGCCAGTGAAAAACCAGTCAAGAGAAAGGAAAAAAAACAACAACGAAGAGAGGGAATCTTGAAATCAAAGATCGACAAAACCACACCATAACAAGCACGAACAAACGATCAAGAACCAAATCGCCTTCAAGTCGCACGAGAATGCTTTGAGAACAGCCAAGAGAGGAGCGGGGTGGTTTTTTTTTCAGGATTTAGATATTTATTTTTATATTTTTTATTTATTTATTTTATTTTTTATTATTTATAAATTTTTTAAATTATTTTTTAATTTTTAATTTTTTTATTTATTTATTTTTATTATTTTTATTTTTATTTTTTTATTATTTAATTTTTAGATTTGTTTATTTATTATTTATTATTAATTTTTTTATTTTTATTTTTTTATTTAGATTTTATTTTTATTATTTTTTTATTTTTATTTTTTTATTAGATTTAGATTTAAGGGTTTGGGGTTAAGGGTTTATGGTTTAGTGTTTAGGGTTTAGGGTTTAGGCTTTTAGGGTTCAGGGTTTAGGGTTTAAGGTTTAGGGTTTTAGGGTTTCAGGGTTAAGGGTTTAGGGTTAAGGCTTTAGGATTTACGGGTTTTACGGTTTAGGGTTTAGGGTTTGGGGTCTTTAGGGGTTAGGGTTTAGGGATAAGAGTTTAGGGTTTTAGGGTTTAGGGTTTAAGAGTTTTTAGGGTTTCAGGGTGAATGGTTTTATTAGGGTTTATGATTTTTTTTAGGATTTTAGGGTTTCAGGTTTTAGGGTTTAGGGTTTTAGGGTTTAGGGTTCATGGTTTCTAGGGGGTAGGGTTTAGGATCTAGGGTTTTTAGGAATTTAGGGTTTAGGGTTTAGGGTTTTTTAGGCTTTTAGGGTGTAGGGTTTTTTTAGGGTTTAGGATTTAGGATTTTTTTTAGGGTTTTAGGGTTTGGGTTTAGGGATTAGGGTCTAGGGTTTAAGGTCTAAGCTTTTTAAGGTTTAGAGTTTAGGGTTTTAGGGTTTTGTTTTTAGGGTTTAGGGTTTTTACGGGTTAAGGTCTAGGGTTTAGAGATTTTAGGAATTTAGGGTTAAGGACTTAGGGTTTAGGGTTTCAGGTTTAGGCTTTTAGGGTTTAGGGGTTAGGGTTTAGGGTTTAGGGTTTAGGGTTTAAGGTTTTAGGGTTAAGGGTTTAGGGTTTAGGCTTTAGGGTTTAGGATTTAGGGTTTTACTGTTTAGGGTTTACGATTTAGGGTTTGGGGTCATTAGGGGTTAGGGTTTAGGGTTTTAGGTTTAGGGGTTAGGGTTTAAGGTAAGGTTTAGGGTTTTAACATTTAGGGTTTAGGGTTTTGAGTTTAGGTTTTAGTATTTTAAGGGGTTATCGTTTAGGGTTTAGGGCTAAGGGTTTAGGGTTTTAGAGCTTAGGATTCGGGGTTTAGGGTTTAGGGTTTTAGGGTCTTGGGTTTAGGGTTTTTAGGGGTTAGGTTTTAGGGTTTAGGGTTTTTAGGAATTTAGGGTTTAGGGTTTTAGGGTTTAGGGTGTAGGGTTTCTAGGGGTAAGGGTTTAGGGTTTAGTGTTTTTAGTGTTTAGGGTTTAGTATTTAGGGTTTAGGGTTTTGACGGGTTTGGGTTTAGGGTTTAGGGTTTTCTAGGGTTTTATGGTGTTGGGTTTTTTTGGGGTTTAGGATTTAGGATTTTTTTTAGGTTTTAGGGTTTGGGTTTAGGGTTTAAGGTCTAGGGTTTAAGGTTTAAGCTTTTTAGGGTTTAGGGTTTATGGTTTTAGGGTTTAGGGTTTTTTTAGGATTTTTTTAGGGTTTACTGTTTAGGGTTTTTAGGGGTTAAGGTCTAGGGTTTAGAGTTTTTAGCAATTTAGGGTTAAGGACTTAGGGTTTAGGGTTTAGGGTTTAGGGTTTAGGCTTTTAGGGTTTAGGATTTAGGGTTTAAAGTTTTAGGGTTAATGGTTTAGGGTTTAGGGTTTGGGGTCTTTAGGGTTTAGAGTTTAGGGTTTAGGGGTTTGGGTTTAAGGTTTAGGGTTTAGGGCTAAGGGTTTAGGGTTTTAGGGCTTAGGATTTAGGGTTTAGGGTTTTAGGATTAAGGGTTTAAGGTTTAGGGTTTTAGGGTTCAAGGTTTAGGGTTTAGGGTTTGGGGTTTTAAGGTGTTAGGGTTTAGGGTTTTAGGATTTAAGGTTTAGGGTTTTGGGTTTAGGGTTTAGGGTTTAGGGTTTTAGGGTTAAGGGTTTAATGTTTAGGGTTTAGGATTTAAGGTTTAGTGTTTAGGGTTTAGGGTTTGGGGTTTTAAGGGGTTAGGGTTTAGGGTTTTAGGGTTTAGCGTTTAGGGTTTAGAATTTTAGGGTTAGGGTTTAGAGTTTTAGGGTTAAGGATTTTTAGGGGTTAGGATTTAGGATTTAGGTTTTAGAGTTTTAGGAATTTAGGGTTTAGGGTTTTGGGTTTTAGGGTTTAGGGTTTAGGGTTTAGTGTTTAGGGTTTATGGTTTAGGGTTTTTAGGGGTTAGGGTTTTTAGGAATTTAGGGTTTAGGTTTTAGGGTTTGGGTTTTTATGGTTTACGGTTTAGGGTTTAGGTTTTAGGGTTTTTAGGGGTTAGGGTTTAAAGTTTAGGATTTTTTGGGTTTAAGGTTTAGGGTTTTTAATGGTTAGGGTTTAGGGTTTTTTGGAATTTAGGGTTTGGTGTTTAGGGTTTTAAGTGTTTAGGGTTTGGGATTTAGGGTTTAGGTTTTTAGGAATTTAGGGTTTAGGTTTTAGGGTTTGGGCTTTAGGGTTTACGGTTTAGGGTTTAGGTTTTAGGGTTTTTAGGGGTTAGGTTTTAAAGTTTAGGGTTTTTAGGGTTTAAGGTTTAGGGTTTTTAATGGTTAGGGTTTTTTGGAATTTAGGGTTTGGGGTTTAGGGTTTTAAGTGTTTAGGGTTTAGGATTTAGGGTTTAGGGTTTTTAGGGGTTTCAGTTTACGGTTTTTAGGAATTTAGGGTTTAGGTTTAAGGTTTTTTAGGGTTTTAGGGTGTAGGGTTTTTTTAGGGTTTAGGTTTTTATTTTAGTGTTTTAGGGTTTGGGTTTAGGGTTTAGGGTCTAGGGTTTAAGGTTTAAGCTTATTATGGTATACAGTTTAGGGTCTTAGGGTTTTGTTTTTTAGGGTTTAGGGTTTTTTTAAGGTTTAGTGTTTATGATTTTTAGGGGTTTATGTTTAGGGTTTAGGGTTTTTAGGAATTTTGGGTTAAGGGTTTAAAGTTTAGGGTTTAGGGTTTAAGGTTTCACGTTTATACTTTTAGGGTTTAGGGTTTAGGGTTTAGGGGTTTAGGGTTTAGGGGTTTAGGGTTAAGGGTTTAGGATTTAGGGTTTTAGGGTTTAGGGTTTAGGATTTTGGTTCTTTAGGGGTTAGGGTTGAGGGTTTAGGGTTTAGGGTTTTAGGGGTTTAGGGTTAGGGTTTAAGGTTTAGGTTTTTTAGGTGTTAGGGTTTAAGGTTTAGGGTTTAAGGTTTAGGGTTTTAGTGGTTAGGGTTTTTAGGGGTTAGGGTTTCTAGGGGTAAGGGTTTAGGGTTTTTTGGAATTTAGGATTTAGGCTTTAGGGTTTTTTGTGTTTAGAGTTTAGTATTTAGGGTTTAGGGTTTTGAGGGGTTTGGGTTTAGGGTTTAGGGTTTTTTAGGGTTTTAGGGTGTAGGGTTTTTTTGAGGTTTAGGATTTAGAATTTTTTTTAGGGTTTTAGGGTTTTGGATTTATGGTTTAGGGTCTAGGGTTTAAGGTTTAAGCTTTTTAGGGTTTAGAGTTTAGGGTTTTAGGGTTTTATATTTTAGGGTTTATGGTTTTAGGGTTTAGGGTTTTTTTAGGGTTTAGGGTTTTTAGGGGTTAATGTCTAGGGTTTAGAGTTTTTAGCAATTTAGGGTTAAGGACTTAGGGTTTAGGGTTTAGGTTTTAGGGTTTAAGGTTTCAGGTTTAGGCTTTTTGGGTTTAGGGTTTAAAGTTTTAGGGTTAAGGGTTTAGGATTTAGGGTTTAGGGTTTAGGGTTTAGGGTCTTTAGGGGTTAGGGTTTAGGGTTTTACGGTTTAGGGTTTAGATTTTAGGGTTTAGGGCTTTAGGGTTTAGTGTTTAGAGTTTAGGGTTTTAGGGTTTAGGGTTTAAGAGTTTTTAGGGTTTCAGGGTGAATGGTTTTATTAGGGTTTAGGAATTTTTTTAGGGTTTTAGGGTTTAGGGTTCATGGTTTTTAGGGGTTAGGGTTTAGGGTCTAGTGTTTTTAGGAATTTAGGGTTTAGGGTTTAGAGTTTTAGGGTTTAGGGTTTAGGGTTTTAGGGTTTGGGTTTAGGGTTTAGGGTCTAGGTTTTAAGGTGTAAGCTTCTTAGGGTTTAGGGTTTATGGTTTTAGGGTTTAGGGTTTTTTTATGTTTTTTTAGGGTTTACTGTTTAGGGTTTTTAGGGGTTAAGGTCTAGGGTTTACAGTTTTTTGTAATTTAGGGTTAAGGACTTAGGGTTTAGGGTTTAGGGTTTGGGGTTTAGGCTTTTAGGGTGTAGGATTTAGGGTTTAAAGTTTTAGGGTTAATTGTTTAGGGTTTAGGGTTTGGGGTCTTTAGGGTTTAGAGTTAAGGGTTTAGGGGTTATGGTTTAAGGTTTAGGGTTTAGGGATTTATGGTTTAGGGTTTAGCGTTTAGGATTTTTAGGGATTATGGTTTAGTGTTTAGGGCTAAGGGTTTAGGGTTTTAGGGCTTAGGATTTAGGGTTTAGGGTTTTAGGATTAAGGGTTTAAGGTTTAGGGTTTTAGGGTTCAAGGTTTAGGGTTTAGGGTTTGGGGTTTTAAGGTGTTAGGGTTTAGGGTTTTAGGATTTAGGGTTTAGGGTTTTGGGTTTAGGGTTTAGGGTTTTCGGGTTAAGGGTTTAATGTTTAGGGTTTAGGATTTAGGGTTTAGGGTTTAGGGTTTAGGTTTTGGGGTTTTAAGGGTTAGGGTTAGGTTTAGGGTTTAGCGTTTAGGGTTTAGAATTTTAGGGTTAGGGTTTAGAGTTTTAGGGTTAAGGATTTTTAGGGGTTAGGATTTAGGATTTAGGTTTTAGAGTTTTAGGAATTAAGGGTTTAGGATTTAGGGTTTTAGGGTTTAGGGTTTAGGGTTTAGTGTTTTAGGGTTTATGGTTTAGGGTTTTTAGGGGTTAGGGTTTTTAGGAATTTAGGGTTTAGGTTTTAGGGTTTGGGTTTTTATGGTTTACGGTTTAGGGTTTAGGTTTTAGGGTTTTTAGGGGTTAGGGTTTAAAGTTTAGTGTTTTTTGGGTTTAAGGTTTAGGGTTTTTAATGGTTAGGGTTTAGGGTTTTTTGGAATTTAGGGTTTGGTGTTTAGGGTTTGGGATTTAGGGTTTAGGGTTTTTAGGAATTTAGGGTTTAGGTTTTAGGGTTTGGGCTTTAGGGTTTACGGTTTAGGGTTTAGGTTTTAGGGTTTTTAGGGGTTAGGGTTTAAAGTTTAGGGTTTTTAGGGTTTAAGGTTTAGGGTTTTTAATGGTTAGGGTTGAGGGTTTTTTGGAATTTAGGGTTTGGGGTTTAGGGTTTTAAGTGTTTAGGGTTTAGGATTTAGGGTTTAGGGTTTTTTGGGGTTTCAGTTTACGGTTTTTAGGAATTTAGGGTTTAGGTTTAAGGTTTTTTAGGGTTTTAGGGTGTAGGGTTATTTTAGGGTTTAGGTTTTTATTTTAGTGTTTTAGGGTTTGGGTTTAGGGTTTAGGGTCTAGGGTTTAAGGTTTAAGCTTATTATGGTATACAGTTTAGGGTCTTAGGGTTTTGTTTCTTAGGGTTTAGGGTTTTTTTAAGGTTTAGTGTTTAGGATTTTTAGGGGTTTATGTTTAGGGTTTAGGGTTTTTAGGAATTTTGGGTTAAGGGTTTAAAGTTTAGGGTTTAGGGTTTAGGGTTTCACGTTTATACTTTTAGGGTTTAGGGGTTTAGGGTTTAGGGGTTTAGGGTTAAGGGTTTAGGGTTTTAGGGTTTAGGGTTTAGGATTTTGGGTCTTTAGGGGTTAGGGTTTAGGGTTTAGGGTTTAGGGTTTTAGGGTTAGGGTTTAAGGTTTAGGTTTTTTAGGTGTTAGGGTTTAAGGTTTAGGGTTTTTAGGGTTAGGGTTTAAGGTTTAGGATTTTTAGGGGTTAGGGTTTTTATGGTATAGGGTTTCTAGGGGTAAGGGTTTAGGGTTTTTTGGAATTTAGGATTTAGGGTCTACGGTTTTTTGTGTTTTGAGTTTAATATTTAGGGTTTAGGGTTTTGAGGGGTCTGGGCTTAGGGTTTAGGGTTTTTTAGGGTTTTAGGGTGTAGGGTTTTTTTGAGGTTTAGGATTTAGAATTTTTTAAGGGTTTTAGGGTTTTGGATTTATGGTTTAGGGTCTAGGGTTTAAGGTTTAAGCTTTTTAGGGTTTAGAGTTTAGGGTTTTAGGGTTTTATATTTTAGGGTTTATGGTTTTAGGGTTTAGGGTTTTTTTAGGGTTTAGGGTTTAGGGTTTTTAGGGGGTAATGTCTAGGGTTTAGAGTTTTTTGCAATTTAGGGTTAAGGACTTAGGGTTTAGGGTTTACGTTTTAGGGTTTATGGTTTCAGGTTTAGGCTTTTTGGGTTTAGGGTTTAGGGTTTAAAGTTTTAGGGTTAAGGGTTAAGGGTTTAGGGTTTAGGATTTAGGGTTTAGGGTTTAGGGTTTAGGGTCTTTAGGGGTTAGGGTTTAGGGTTTTAGGGTTTAGGGTTTAGGGCTTTAGGGTTTAGGGTTTAGAATTTAGGATTTTAGGGTTTAGGGTTTAAGAGTTTTTAGGGTTTCAGGGTGAATGGTTTTATTAGGGTTTAGGAATTTTTTAGGGTTTTAGGGTTTATGGTTTTAGGGTTTAGGGTTCATGGTTTTTAGGGGTTAGGGTTTAGGGTCTAGTGTTTTTAGGAATTTAGGGTTTAGGGTTTAGAGTTTTAAGGTTTAGGGTTTAGGGTTTAGGGTTTAGAGTTTAGGGTTTTAGGGTTAGGGTTTAAGGTTTAGGTTTTTTAGGGGTTAGGGTTTTTAGGGTTAGGGTTTAAGGTTTAGGGTTTTTACGGGTTAGGGTTTTTAGGGTATAGGGTTTTTAGGGGTAAGGGTTTAGGGTTTAGGGTTTTTAGTGTTTAGGGTTTAGGATTTAGGGTTTAGGGTTTTGAGGGGTTTGGGTTTAGGGTTTAGGGTTTTTTAGGCTTTTAGGGTGTAGGGTTTTTTAAGGGTTTAGGATTTAGGATTTTTTTTAGGGTTTTAGGTTTTGGGGTTTTAGGGTTTGGGTTTAGGGTTTAGGGTCTAGGGTTTAAGGTATAAGCTTTTTAGGGTTTAGAGTTTAGGGTTTTGTTTTTTAGGGTTTAAGGTTTTAGGGTTTAGGGTTTTTTTAGGGTTTAGGGTTTAGGATTTTTATGAGTTAAGGTCTAGGGTTTAGAATTTTTAGGAATTTAGGGTTAAGGACTTAGGGTTTAGGGTTTAGGGTTTCATGTTTAGGCTTTTAGGGCTTAGGGTTTAGGGTTTAGGGTTTAAGGTTTTAGGGTTAAGGGTTTAGGGTTTAGGATTTAGGGTTTTACTTTTTAGGGTTTAGGGATTAGGGTTTGGGGTCTTTAGGGACTAGGGTTTAGGGTTTTGGGTTTAGGGGTTAGGGTTTAAGGTTTAGGGTTTAGGGTTTTAGGTTTTAGGGTTTAGGGTTTAGAGTTTAGGGTTTAGGATTTAGGGTTTTACTTTTTAGGGTTTAGGGTTTAGGGTTTGCGGTCTTTAGGGGTTATGGTTTAGGGTTTAGGGGTTAGGGTTTTAGGTTTAGGGTTTAGTGTTTTAGGTTTTAGGGTTTAGGGTTTAGAGTTTAGGTTTTAGGATTTTAAGGGGTTATCGTTTAGGGTTTAGGGCTAAGGATTTAATTAAAAAGTAAAAAAACCAAGGGAGCCTAAAGTCCCTATTCTAATTAGAATGAACAAGAAAGAAAAAAACAGCATCAAATCCAAACCAAAGCATCCAACAGCAGCTTCCAATCACCAACATCCACCTGCGATCCAACAAAGAAACCAATCCAAACAACTAAAACCTGCAAACACTTAACTCAACAGGTCAGAAAATAAATTTAAAAACTCAAGGAATTAAAACAGATAAGTAAAGTATAAAAGCATAACCAATTAGGGAATCCAAAAACTACCAAACTCAAAAGGAAAAAAACCCCCCAACACCTCCAACACCCAAACAACAGCAAACCAACCAAGAACAACTAACCAAACACCAACATCCATCACCTCAACCAAAACCACCCAGCAACCAAAAAACAAAAGAACCCAACAGCTCCCTCCTCACAAAAACCAACAACAACCCACCCAACTCCCAAAGCAACAACAGAACCAGACCTCCAGAAAAGCCAGCACCAAACCAGCACCCAAAACACCCAACCAGAACACCACAAAAACAAACCACCCAGCACGACAACAAAAAGACCCCAACACCTCCCACAACACAACAAACCAGCAACAAAATCTCCCAACCCCCAAAGCCCAAACAAAACCAAACGACCAGAACAACACCAAACAACCCAAAAGAGTAGCAGAAAGAGGATTCCAAAAAAAGTTAAGCCAATAATGCCTCACAGCCGCCAACAAAACCAACAAACCACATATTATTTCCGGAGATAAGGCAACCCTGAATTATCAAGATTAACCAAACCTCTAAGCAAGAAAGGCATATCCTTATTAGATACAAGGTCAAACCATCAAGATCGGCCCCAGTTTTAGCGAACAAATCAGCACAAGCATTACCTTCTCTCCAAATATGAGAAATTGAATAATCCAACTGCAAAAGCATATGCTTAATATCCTTCAACAAATAAAAAGTATCAGCATTACCATAATTCTGACTAGTAAGAAAGTTCATGACTAACAATGCATCAACCTCAATCCAAATCCTCAAATAACCTCTAGATAAAGAGATTTGAAGAGCATAATAAATAGGCATAAGTTCATCTATAATAACAGAACACTTAGAAAGAGGGCTAGAAAACCCCAAAATCATCTTACCAACTGAATTCCTGAAGATACCACCACAACCACACTTACTAAAGTTAACAAAACCATCAGTATTAATTTTTATAAAAGGCTCCTTAGGCTTTCTCCAAAAAACCAAATTAAAGCAAGAATCCTCCTCAATATCCACCAATTTAGAACAAAGTTTTTTAGCAACAAATTTAAAACAACGAAAATGACAATTCTTAAAAAAATTAGCTCTATAAAGATTATTAATCTTATCTTTCGCTCTAGCAATAATACGCTTATGATTCATCGGAATATTTCTAAATTTAGCATCATTCCTATCCATCCAAATGAACCAAATAAGAGAAATAGCCATCACAATTTTAATGTGTCCTCTAGTAGAATTATGAACAATAAAAGTAAGAAAATGATTAAAAGAAAGGTGCCCGGAAAAATAGTTAGTATTAAAAAAATCATCATACTAAAGCCAAATCTTAGCCGCCACAGCTCCATTAATAAATAAATGATCAATACTTTCAACATGATAGCAGCATAAACATTTAGAATGGAGATAAAAACCTTTCCTCCATAGATTCGTATCCACCAGAATAAATTTCCTCAAAATTCTCCAAATAAGCACATAATAAGAAGTTGGAATATTAGAACTCCAGATTTTATCAAAAACAACATTAGAATCCTTCTTATCTCTAATAAAATGCCAAATTTTACTAAACATGAAAGCTCCATTATAAGAGAGCTTAAAAAGAAACATATCCTCACCTTCATAATCAACAACCAATTTGTTGATTCTATTACCGATATCCAAAGGAATCATATCTCCAAGTTCCTCCAAATTCCAATTACCATTCTTACAGAAATGCTTAATTTTAATAGAAGAATAAGAAATAGTAGAAAGTAAGGAATCAATAGAGCCTTCTAAAAGCCAGTTATCTTGCTAGAAAAAAGAGTTACCTGAATTAAGCCCCTAAGCAATCAGAGGTTCCATTCTATTCCTAATAGTACAAAGTCTTTTCCAAATAGCAGAATCTCAATGTTTGTAAAAACAACATAAAGGATGCTTTGCTTTGCAATACTTAAAATTCATAAACTTAGCCCACAAACTTTTTTTTTTTCAAAAATTCCACCACATTTTAAAAGAAGAAGCAGTAATCGAATCAGTAATAGACTTACAACTCAGACCACCTTCATTTAACAGACCATAAAGCTTATACCAAGTAGACCAATGCATTCTATGAATATTAGAACGAGAGCCCCAAAAAAACTTATTAAGAGTCCTTTCCAATCTTAAAACGGTAGCAAAATTAGGCTTAATCACTTGAAACAAATGAAAAGCCATAGAATTAAGAGGGCTTTTAAGAACAGTAAGTCTACCCCCAAAAGAAAGAAAGTGAAACTCCCAAGCCGAAATAGTACCACAAATTTTATTAAAAATATCATCAAAGAGATTAGATTTTTTAAGACCTTTAAATATAGGAGCCACCAAAAACTTAAAAGGCAAAACCAAATGATTAAAATTAGTGTAAGCAAAAATTCTATTAATGTTGTATCTAGAAATCCACTTAGAAGTATAAAAAGAGCTCTTAGCAGCATTAAAGGAAAGACCACTTTCCAAAGAAAACAAATCAAGGAAATCCTTAATCCTCTTAACATTATTAAAACTTGGAAAAAATAATAAAATCATCAGCAAAGCAAAGATGTGATATGGGTAAACCCCCTTTAGAAATATAGAGCATGCTAGAAAATTGATCAAACATAGCATTTAAACACCTAGAAAAATACTCCATAGAAATAATAAACAAAGAAGGTGATAAAGGATCATCCTGTCTTAAACCATGAACTGAATGAATAAAACCAGAAGAAGCACCATTAAAAAGGATAGAAAACCTAACATTTTTGCAGAAATTCTTAATAATATTAATAAAGTCATTAGAAAAACCAAACAGAGATAATATAGTGTAAAGATAGTCCCAAGAAATGTTATCATAAGCTTTTGAAATATCCAATTTAAAAAGTAAATTGCCACCTCTAGATTTCAAATCAAGATCATAAACTAATTCTTGAGTCAAAAGCACATTATATGAAATTAAACGACCTTTCACAAAACCAGACTAGTTAAGGGAAATAATTTTAGGCAATAAAGGACCTAGTCTAAGTGCAATGATCTTAGAAATAAGCTTATTAAAGAGAGAGAAAAGGCTAATCGGCCTAAAATCCCTCCAAGTTTCCGGATTATCTTTCTTAGGAATAAGCACAATAGCCGTAGAAGTAAAAAATTTTGGAATCTCCTTACGATTGAAAAAATCCCTACAACAGCCATCAAGTCCTCCTTAATGGTATACCAGCATTTTTGAAAAAATAAAGAAGTAAACCCATCTGGACCAGCTGTGGAGTTAGCATTTATGGACATAACAGCCGATAAAATCTCATCCTCATAAGGACAAGCAATGAGAGCAATATTCTCTTCAATAGAAATAACTTTGCTAATGACCTGAGAATTAATAAGAGGCACCACATTATTCTGATTACTAAGAATATTAGAGAAATACCTAGTAACCGAGTCCTGAATCTCCCCATCAGCAATCCAATTACCATTCTCATCTTTTACCTTTTTGATAAAATTAAGAGCTTTTTTCTTGTTAACCAAAGCATGGAAATACTTCGTATTCCTATCACCTTTAGTTAAATGTTTAGCCGAGGTTTTTTGTCTCCAATAGGTTTCCTCCATACCCTGAAGCTCAATTAACCGATCTTTAGCCACATTTAAATCATCAAGAAAACCATGATTAGACAAAACAAGGTTCTGAAGAGAGCAAACCTTCTCCTCCATTTCTTTAATATTAGCAAAAATGTTTTTAAACTGGTGTTTGTTCCACCAATTTAAACATTGTTTTAACCTTTTCAATTTAAGCCAAATTCTAAACATACCTTTCACCGAATTATCAGGGGCCAGACATGCATTTCAATTCGAAGCCACTAAATTAAAAAAATTAGAATGCTGCAACCACATATTCTGAAATCTAAAAATAGGAATAGCATTGCCTCTATGACTATCTCTAATCGAAACAAGTAAAGGACAATGATCAGATAGAGATCTGCTTAAATGCTCAATAGAAGATAAAGGCCACTTGGCAATCCAAAATTGATTAAAAAGGACCCTATCAAGTCTTTGCCATAACATATTATTATTGCAAGTAAATTTAGAACTAGCAAAACCAATATCAACAAGGTTACAATCACAAATCTTGTTAGAAAAATCCTCCATGGAGTTAATGTTAGGAGCACAACCACCCATTCTTTCATTAGCATAAAGGATAGTATTAAAATCCCCACCCACAAACCAAGGATCCTGAACAGAAGCAGAAAAATCAGAGAGCTGATCCCAAAGCTTTCTTCTATCCACTTTGTTACAAGCAGCATAAACAAGAGACCCTTCGACATCAAAATTAAAATAAGACAAGGCTACATTGACCACTTGAGGAAAATCATTAATAACATGAAGAGAGACTTTTTTAGACCAAAATAACCAAATCTTATTATTCACATTAGCAAAAAAATTAGAGAAACCCAAAAGCCTGGTAGCATGCTTAATGTTATCCCCACTAACCTTAGGCTCAATTATAACTAAAAACTCAATGCAATGAATACGACAAAGGTTACGAATCCTATTATTAATAGAGGGGGATCAAATCCCTCAAACATTCCAAATGATAAAATTAAGCATTAATTATGAAAGGATAACAATTTAGTTAAAGACTTAGAAGTCTTCATACCTTTAGAAAATTTATTTTTCTGTTTCTTATTCTTATAACGGGTATTATAAACAGTATTAAAATCTTTCTTCTTTCCCAAATTCTGATTATTAGAGTTATCCAGATCAACCAAAGATTCTTTAAAAAATTGCTCACCCATATCCTGCTCCGAAGCAAACTCACCTTCCTCTAATTCTTGTTCATCAACATCAGAACTAGCTTCTGGAACCGAGCTAGAAGGTTCATTTATACCACACCTTTCCTTATCCTGCATAGACTTAGTAGAAAAATCTTTAGAAGAAACAATAATCGAATTACCTTCAACCAAACTATAATTCTCACTATGAATATTATAATGAGAATTAAACACAGAAAAAGTATTATTAGAAAGAAGTTTAGACGGCTCTTTATACAAAACCAATTCCCATTATTGTTTCTCCATTTGTTCCTGCTCCTTTTGATTCCTAAGAATAGAATCAATACTTTTTTCTAAAGTTATACTATCCAAAGCCTCATTATTATCCTGAACCAATACTTGATTAGGCGCAATGTTCAAATTCATACCTTTTGCTTTATTTTCTTGTTCCACCTTCTTATTAACCTTCACTTTCAATTCAGGATTAAGAATAAACATATACTTATATCATGCCCATGCAATTTACAATGATTACAGAAAACAGGAAAATTTTCAATCTCAATTTTTTGAGTGTAACCATTCTTTTCCGATCCAATCCAAATTTTTTTGGGAATTTCTTTGGTGATGTCCATTTCAATCAAAATTCTCGCAACCGACGACCTAGACTTCTTAGCCGTTGCCTGATCGACCTGTAAAGGTCTACCAAAAATAGACCCAATAGCTTGGAGAACCACAAGATTATAAAAATGCATACGAAGGTTTGGAAGAGAAATCCAAAAAGGACAAATAGGATATTCGGCATTAATATCAAAATCCGGCGACCACTTTAGTAACCGCATATGACAGTTTCTAACATAGTAAGATCTTTTCAAAAAAATTCTAGTATAATCAGCATCATTCGTCAAATTAATAAAAACAAGTCACTGATCTAGTAAACTAACCGTAAAAGCACCAGAAAGTTCCAGACTATGAAAAAAGCTGTGAATTTCTTCCATAAAAGGTCTTTTAAAAGAAAATTTCCCGACAAGAGCAAATTTAAAGGGTTCCACTAACTTAGAAATATCCTCATCAGAAACCATAATAGCAGGTAAACCATTAAAAGATGATGTAGAAATGTTCAAAGACGAACTATCCTTACCAGATGAACCAGATAAAGCTTCTTTAAAAGATTTAGGATGAGAAATCCTAACTGACAGTTAGGTTTAGATTGTATACTCACAGAGTTATTAATGGCTTTACCAGATGCCACATCAGAAGCATAATTTTGTGTCATTTTTGTTTCCTATACCATTGCATTTTCCAAATTATCAAAGATCCGAGAGGGATCTTGATTGCAATCGATTTCCACAAAACCTAGACGAGTTTAAGCCAGTGAAAAACCAGTCCAGAGAAAGGAAAAAAAACCACAACGAAGAGAGGGAATCTTGAAATCAAAGATCGACAAAACCACACCATAACAAGCACGAACAAACGATCAAGTACCAAATCGCCTTCAAGTCGCACGAGAACGCTCTGAGAACAGCCAAGAGAGGAGCGGGGGGTTTTTTTTCAAGATTTAGATATTTATTTTTATTTTTTTATATTTTTTATTTACAATTTTTTATTATTTTTATTTTTTTTATTTAGATTTTTATTACTTATTTTTTTAATTTATTTTTATTATTTTTTATTATTTTTATTTATTTATTATTTATTTATTTATTTATTTATTTTTATTATTTATTATTTATTAATTTTTTTAATTTTATTTTTATTATTATTATTTATTTATTTTTATTATTTTTATTTTTTATTTTTTTATTATTTAATTTTTAGATTTTTTTATTTATTATTTATTATTTATTATTTATTTTTTTATTTTTATTTTTTTTTAGATTAAGATTTTATTTTTAATATTTATTTATTTTTTTTAGATTTAGGTTTAAGGTTTAGTGTTTAGGGTTTAGGGTTTAAGGTTTAGGTTCTAGGCTTTTAGGGTTTAGGGTTTCGGGTTTAGGGTTTAGGGTTTAGGGTTTTAGGGTTAAGCGTTTAGTGTTAAGGGTTTAGGATTTAGGGTTTTAGGGTTTAGGGGTTGGGGTCTTTAGAGGTTAGGGTTTAGGGTTTAGGGTTTTAGGGTTTTAGGGTCTTTAGGGGTTAGGGTTTAGGGTTTAGGGTTTAGGGTTTTAGGGGTTTAGGGTTAGGGTTTAAGGTTTAGGTTTTTTAGGGGTTAGGGTTTAAGGTTTAGGGTTTTTAGGGTTAGGGTTTAAGGTTTAGGGTTTTTAGGGTTTAGGGTATAGGGTTTCTAGGGGTAAAGGTTTAGGGTTTTTTGGAATTTAGGATTTAGGGTTTAGGGTTTTTAGTGTTTAGGGTATAGTATTTAGGGTTTAGGATTTTTAGGGGTTTGGGTTTAGGGTTTAGGATTTAGGGTTTTTTAGGATTTTAGGGTGTAGGTTTTTTTGGGGTTTAGGATTTAGGATTTTTTTTAGGGTGTTATGGTTTGGGATTTTAGGGATTGGGTTTTGGGTTTAGGGTCTAGGGTTTAAGGTTTAAGCTTTTTAGGGTTTAGGGTTTTAGGGTTTTATTTTTTAGGGTTTAGGGTTTTTTTTAGGGTTTAGGGTTTAGGGTTTCTAGGGGTTAAGGTCTAGGGTTTAGAGTTTTTAGCAATTTAGGGTTTAGGGTTTCAGGTTTAGCCTTTTGGGTTTAGGGTTTAGGGTTTAGGGTTTAAGGTTTTAGGGTTAATGGTTTAAGGTTTAGGGTTTATGATTTAGGGTTTTACTATTTAGGGTTTAGGGTTTAGGGTTTGGGGTCTTTAGGGGTTAGGGTTTAGGGTTTAGGGGTTAGGGTTTAAGGTTTAGGGTTTTAGGGTTTAGGGTTTAGGGTTTATGATTTTAAGGGGTTATGGTTTAGGGTTTAGGGCTAAGGGTTTAGGGTTTTAGGGCTTACGATTTAGGGTTTAGGGTTTTAGGGTTATGGGTTTATGGTTTAGGGTTTACGATTTAGGGTTTCAGGGTTCAGGCTTTAGGGTTTAGGGTTTAGGGTTTAGGGTTTTAGGGTTAAGGGTTTAGGATTTAGGGTTTTAGGGTTCAGGGTTTAGGGTTTTGGGTTTGGGGTTTTAAGGGGTTAGGGTTTAGGGTTTTAGGGTTTAGCGTTTAGGGTTTAGGGTTTAGGGTTTTAGGATTTAGGGTTTAGGGTTTATAGTTTAGGGGATTTTTAGGGGTTAGGGTTTAGGATTTAGTTTTAGAGTTTTAGGAATTTAGGGTTTAGGGTTTAGGGTTTACAGTTTTAGGGTTTTTAGGGGTTAGGGTTTAAAGTTTAGGATTTTTAGGGTTTAAGGTTTAGGGTTTTTAGTGGTTAGGGTTTAGGTTTTTTTGGAATTTAGGGTTTAGGGTTTTTAGTGTTTAGGGTTTAGGATTTAGGGTTTAGGGTTTTTAGGGGTTTCGGTTTAGGGTTTAGGATTTTTAGGAATTTAGGGTTTATGGTTTAGGGTTTTTTAGGGTTTTAGGGTGTAGGATTTTTTTAGGGATTAGGTTTTATTTAGGGTTTAGGATTTGGGTTTAGGATTTAGGGTCTAGGGTTTAAGGTTTGAACTTTTTATGGTTTACAGTTTAGGGCCTTAGGGTTTTATTTTTTAGGGTTTAGGGTTTTTTAGGGTTTAGTATTTAGGATATTTAGGGGTTTATGTTTAGGATTTAGGGTTTTTAGGAATTTTGGGTTAAGGGTTTAAGGTTTAGGGTTTAGGGTTTAGGGTTTCACGTTTATACTTTTAGGGTTTAGGGTTTAGGGTTTTACGGTTAAGGGTTTAGGGTTAAGGGTTTAGGATTTAGGGTTTTAGGGTTTAGGGTTTAAAGTTTGGGGTCTTTAGGGGTTAGGGTTTAGGGTTTTAGGGTTAGGTTTAGGGGTTTAGGGTTAGGGTTTAAGGTTTAGGTTTTTTAGGGGTTAGGGTTTCAGGTTTAGGTTTTTAGGGTTAGGGTTTAAGGTTTAGGGTTTTTAGGGGTTAGATGTTTTAGGGTTTAGGGTAAAGGGTTTCTAGAGGTAAGGGTTTAGGGTTTTTTGGAATTTAGGATTTGGGGTTTAGGGTTTTTAGTGTTTAGGGTTTAGTATTTAGGGTTTAGGGTTTTGAGGGGTTTGGGTTTAAGGTTTTTAGGAATTTAGGGTTTAGGGTTTTAGGGTTTTTTTGGGTTTTAGCGTGTCGGGTTTTTTTGAGGTTTAGAATTTAGGATTTTTTTTAGGGTTTTAGGGTTTGGGTTTAGGGTTTAGGGTCTAGGGTTTAAGTTTAAGCTTTTTAGGCTTTAGAGTTTAGGGTTTTATTTTTTAGGGTTTATGGTTTTTTTAGGGTTTAGGGTTAAAGGTTTTTAGAGGTTAATGTCTAGGGTTTAGAGTTTTTAGCAATTTAGGGTTAAGGACTTAGGGTTTAGGGTTTAGGGTTTCAGGTTTAGGCTTTTAGGGTTTAGGGTTTAGGGTTTAGGGTTTAGGGTTTAAGGTTTTAGGGTTAAGGGTTAAGGGTTTAGGGTTTAGGATTTAGGGTTTTTGGGTTTAGGGTTTAGTGTTTAGGGTTTGGGGTCTTTTGGGGTTAGGGTTTAGGGTTTAGGGTTTGGGGTCTTTAGGGGTTAAGGTTTAGGGTTTTAGGGTTTAGGGTTTAGGGTTTAGGGTTTAGAATTTTGGATTTTAGGGTTTAGGGTTTAAGAGTTTTTAGGGTTTCAGGGTGAATTGTTTTATTAGGGTTTAAGGTTTAAAATTTTTTTTACAGTTTTATGGTTTATGGTTTTAGGGTTTAGGGTTCATGGTTTTTAGGGGTTAGGGTTTAGGGTTTAGGGATTAGAGTTTAGGGTTTTAGGGTTTTAGGGTTATGGTTTAAGGTTTAGGTTTTTTAGGGGTTAGGGTTGAAGGTTTAGTGTTTTTAGGGTTAGAGTTTTTAGGGGTTAGGATTTTTAGGGTTTAGGGTATAGGGTTTTTAGGGGTAAGGGTTTAGGGTTTTTTGGAATTTAGGGTTTAGGTTTTAGGGTTTATGGTTTTTAGTGTTTAGGGTTTAGGATTTAGGGTTTTGAGGGGTTTGGGTTTAGTGTTTAGGGTTTCTTAGGCTTTTAGGGTGTAGGGTTTTTTTAGGGTTTAGGATTTAGGATTTTTTTTAGGGTTTTAGGGTTTGGGGTTTTAGTGTTTGGGTTTAGGGTTTAGGGTCTAGTGTTTAAGGTTTAAGCTTTTTGGGGTTTAGAGTTTAGGGTTTTAGGATTTTATTTTTTAGGGTTTGGGGATTTAGGGTTTAGGGTTTTTTAGGGTTTAGGTTTTACGGTTTTTAGGGGTTAAGGTCTAGGGTTTAGAGTATTTAGGAATTTAGGGTTAAAGACTTAGGGTTTAGGGTTTCTGGTTTAGGCTTTTAGGGTTTAGGGTTTAAGGTTAGGGTTTAGGGTTTAGGGTTTAGGGTTTAGGATTTAGGGTTTTACTGTTTAGGGTTTAGGGTTTAGTGTTTGGGGTGTTTAGGGTTTAGGGTTTAGGGTTTAGGGTTTAGGGGTTAGGGTTTAAGGTTTTGGGTTTAGGGCTTTAGGTTTTAGGGTTTAGGGTTTAGTTTTTAGGATTTTAAGGGGTTATCATTTAGGGTTTAGGGCTAAGTGTTTAGTGTTTTAGGGCTTAGAATTTGGGTTTAGGGTTTAGGGTTTTAGGGTTTTGGGTTTAGGGTTTAGGGTTTTTAGGAATTTAGGGTTTAGGGTTTAGGGTTTTAGGGTTTAGGGTTTAGGGTTTTAGGATTTAGGGTTTAGGGTTTTTAGGGTTATGGTTAAGGTTTAGGGTTTTTAGGGTTTAGGGTTTAGGGTTTTTAGTTGTTAGGGTTTATGCTTTTTCAGAATTTAGGGTTTAGGTTTTAGGGTTTAGGATTTTGTTTATGGTTTTAGGCTTTAGGGTTTTAGGGTTTAGGATTTAGGGTTTAGTGTTTAGGGTTTTTAGGGTTTCGGATTTGGGGTTTAGGGTTTAGGGTTTAGGGTTTTATGGTTTTTAATGGTTAGGGTTTAGAGTTTAGGGTTTTTAGGGTTTAGAGTTTTGGGTTTAGGGTTTAGGGTTTAGGGATTTGGGGTTTAGTGTTTAGGGTTTTAGGGTTTTTAGGGTTTAGGGTTTAGGGTTTTTAGGGTTTAGGATTTGGAGTTTAGGGTTTAGGATTTTAGGGTTTAGGGTTTTTAAGGGTTAGGGTTTAGTGTTTAGGGTTTTTAGGGTTTAGGTTTTTGGGTTTAGGGTTGGGGTTTAGAGTTTTAGGGTTTAGGGTTTAGGTCTTTTAGGATTTTAGGGTGTTTGGTTTTTTTAGGGTTTAGGATTTTTTTTAGGGTTTTAGGGTTAAGGTCTTTAGGATTTTAGGGTGTTTGGTTTTTTTTTAGGGTTTACAGTTTAGGATTTTTTTTAGAGTTTTAGTGTTAAAGGTTTTAGGGTTTAGGGTTTAAAGTTTTTTGGGTTTAGGGTTTAGGATTTTTTTTAGGATTTATGGTTTATGATTTTTAGGATTTTTAGGTTTAGGGTTTAGGGTTTAGCATTTAAGGTTTAGGAATTAGGGTTTAGTGTATAGGGTTTAGGGTTTAGGATTTTAGGTTTTATGGTTTTAGGGCATAGGATTTTTTTAGGGTTTAGGGTTTATGATTTTTAGGGTTTTGGATTTTTTTAGGGTTTAGTATTTAGGGTTTAGGATTTAGGGTTTTAGGGTTTAGGGTTTAGGGTTTAGTTTTATTTTAGGGTTTACGGTTTAAGATTTAGGGTTTAGGTTTTTTAGGGTTTAGGGGTTAGGGTTTAGCGTTTAAGGTTTAGGGTTTAGGGTTTCTTTTTGGGTTTAGGGTATAGGGGTTTTTAGGGATTTTTATAGTTTTTAAGGTTTAGAGTTTTTAGGGGTTAGGGTTTAGGGTTTTCGGAATTTAGGGTTTAAGGTTTAAGGTTTAGGGTTTAAGGTTTAGGGTTTAGGGTTTATGGTTTTAGGGTTTAGGGTTTAGGGTTTAAGGTTTAGGGTTTAGGATTTTTAGGAATTTAGGGTTTAGGGTTTAGGCTTTAAGGTTTTTTTTTTAGGGTTTTAGGGTTTAGGGTTTTAGGGTTTAGGGTTTAGGGTTTAGGGTTTAGGGTTTAGGTTATGGTTTAGGTTTAGGTTTAGGAATTAGGGTTTTTGGGTTTAGGGTTTATGGTTTTTAGAGTTTAGGGTTTAGGGTTTAGCGTTTAAGGTTTTTAGGGGTAAGGATTTAGGATTTTTAGGGTTTAGGGTTCTTAGGAATTTAGGGTTTAAGGTTTTAGAGTGTAGGGTTTTTTTAGAGTTTAGGATTTTGGATTTTTTTTAGGGTTTTAAGGTTTGGGTTTAGGGTTTAAGGTTTAAGCTTTTTAGGGTTTAGAGTTTAGGCTTTTAGGGTTTTATTTTTTAGGGTTTAGGGTTTTAGGGTTTAGGGTTTTTTTAGGGTTTAGGGTTTAGGGTTTTTAGGGGTTAAGGTCTAGGGTTTAGAGTTTTTAGGAAATAAGGGTTAAGGACTTTGAGTTTAGGGTTTAGGGTCTCAGGCATTGGCTTTTAGGGTTTAGGGTTTAGGGTTTAGGGTTTAGGGTTTAGGGTTTAAGGTTTTAGGCTTAAGGGTTTAGGGTTTTGGGTTTTAGGGTTTTGGGTTTAGGGTTTACGGTTTTGGGTTTAGGGTTTAGGGTTTAGGGTTTAGGGTTTTGGGGTTAAGGTTTAGGGTTTAGGGTTTAGCATTTTAAGGGGTTATGGTTTAGGGTTTAGGGCTAAAGGTTTTGGGTTTTAGGGTTTTGGGTTTAGGGTTTTTAGTGGTGATGGTTTAGGTTTTAGGGTTTTTAGGAATTTAGGGTTTAGGGTTTTAGGGTTTAGGGTTTGGGTTTACGGTTTAGGATTTTATGGTTTAGGGTTTAGGGTTTTTAGGGGTTAGGGTTTAAGGTTTAGGGTTTTTAGTGGTTAGGGTTTACGGTTTTTAAGAATTTAGGTTTTAGGTTTTAGGGTTTAGGATTTAGGGTTTAGGGTTTTATAGTTTAGGGTTTGGGGTTTAGGGTTTAGGATTTAGGGTTTAGGGTTTAGGGTTTAGGATTTTAGGGTTTAGGGTTTAGGGTTTAGGGTTTTAGTGTTTAGGCTTTAGGGTTTTTAAGGGTTAGGTTTAGAGTTTAGGGTTTTTAGGGTTTAGGGTTTAGGGTTTGGGGTTTAGAGTTTTAGGGTTTAGGGTTTAGGTCTTTTAGGATTTTTGGGTGTTTGGTTTTTTTAGGGTTTAGGGTTTAGGATTATTTTTTAGGGTTTTAGGGTTTAAGGTCTTTTAGGATTTTAGGGTGTTTGGTTTTTTTAGGGTTTAGGGTTTCGGATTTTTTTTTAGGGTTTTAGGGTTTAAGGTTTTTGGGTTTAGGGTTTAGGTTTTTGGGTTTAAAGTTTTTTGGGTTTAGGGTTTTGGATTTTTTTTAGGGTTAGGGTTTATGGTTTATGGTTTTTAGGGTTTTTAGGTTTAGGGGTTAGGGTTTAGCATTTAAGGTTTAGGAATTTGGGTTTAGGTTTTAGGGTTTAGGGTTTTAGGTTTTAGGGTTTATGGTTTATTAGGGTTTTAGGGTTTTAGGGCATAGGGTTTTTTTAGGGTTTAGGGTTTATGATTTTCAGTGTTTAGGGTTTTTTTTAGGGTTTAGGTTTTAGGGTTTTAGAGTTTAGGGTTTTGGGGTTTAGAGTTTAGGGTTTAGGGTTTAGTTTTATTTTAGGGTTTAGGGTTTTTTAGGGTTTAGGGGTTGAGGTTTAGCATTTAAGGTTTAGGGTTTCATTTTGGGTTTAGGGTTTAGGGGTTTTTAGGGTTTTTTAGAGTTTTTAAGGTTTAGGGTTTTTAGGGGTTAGGGTTTAGGGTTTTTCGGAATTTAGGGTTTAAGGTTTAAGGTTTAGGGTTTAAGGTTTATGGTTTGGGGTTTAGGGTTTATGGTTTTAGGGTTTAGGATTTAGGGTTTAGGGTTTAAGGTTTAGGGTTTATGATTTTTAGGAATTTAGGGTTTAGGGTTTAGGGTTTAGGCTTTACGGTTTTGTTTTTAGCATTTTAGGGTTTAGGGTTTAGGGTTTAGGGTTTAGGCTTGGGTTTAGGTTTAGGTTTAGGAATTAGGGTTTTAGGGTTTAGGGTTTATGGTTTTTGAGTTTAGGGTTTAGGGTTTAGGGTTTAAGGTTTTTAGGGGTTTGGGTTTAGTGTTTTTAGGAATTTAGTGTTAAGGGTTTTTTAAGGTTTTAGGGTGCAAGGTTTTTTTAGGGTTTAGGGTTTAGGGTTTAGGATTTTGTTTAGGGTTTTAGGGTTTAGGGTTTTAGGGTTTGGGTTTAGGGTTTAGGGTATAGGGTTTATGGTTTAAGCTTTTTAGGGTGTAGAGTTATGGTTTTATGTTTTTTTTTTTAGGGTTTAGTGTTGTTTAGGGTTTATGGATTTTAGGGTTTAGGGTTTAGGGTTTTTAGGGGTTAGGGTTTAGGGTTTAGGATTTTTAGGAATTTAGGGTTAAGGGTTTAGGATTTTTTTTAGTGTTTTAGGGCTTAGGGTTTTGGGGTTTAGGGTTTAGGGTTTAGGGTTTAGGTTTTAGGTAAGGTTTAGGAATTACGATTTTAGGGTTTATGGTTTAGGGTTTTTAGTGTTTAGGGTTTAGGGTTTTAGGTTTTTAGTGGTGTGGGTTTAGGGTTTAGGGTTTTTAGGAATTTAGGGTTTAGGGTTAGGGTTTTTTAGGGTTTTAGGGTGTAGGTTTCTTTTAGGGTTTAGGGTTTATGGTTTAGGATTTTTTTTAGTTTTAGGGTTTATGGTTTTAGGGTTTGGGTTTAGGGTATAGGGTTTAAGGTTTAAGCTTTTTAGTGTTTTATGATTTTTTTTAGGGTTTTAGGGTTTATGGTTTTTGTTGGGTTAAGGGTTTGTGATTTTTAGGGGTTAGGGTTTAGGGTTTAGGTTTTCTTGAATTTAGGGTTAAGGGTTTAGCGTTTAGCGTTTAGGGTTTTAGGGTTTATTGTTTTAGGGTTTAGGGTTTTAGTGTTTAGTGTTTAGTGTTTATTGTTTAGGGTTTAGGTTTAGGGTTTTGGGGTTAAGGGTTTCGGGTTTAGGGTTTAGGATTTAGGGTTTTAGGGTTTAGGGTTTAAGGTTTAGGGTTTTTAGGGGTTTGGGTTTTGGGTTTTAGGAATTTAGGGTTTAGGGTTTTTTAGGGTTTTAGGGTATTGAGTTTTATTAGGGTTTAGGGTTTAGGATTTAGGGTTTTTTTTAGGTTTTTAGGGTTTAGGGTTTAGGGTTTAAGGCTTAGGTTTTAGGGTTTAGGGTTTAGTTTTAGGTTTAGGAATTAGGGTTTCAGGGTTTAGGGTTTTAGGGTTTAAGGTTTAGGGTTTAAGATTTAGGGATTAGGGTTTAGTGTTTTAGGGTTAATGGTTTAGGGTTTAGGGTTTAGGGTTTTAGGGTTTAGGGTTTAGGGTTTAGGGTTTAGGGTTTGTGGTTTGGTGTTTTTAGGGGTTAGGGTTTAGGGTATAGTGTTTAAGGTTTAAGCTTTTAAGGGTTTAGAGTTTAGGGTTTAAGTGTTTTTTAAGGTTTTAGGGTTTAGGGTTTTTTTAGGATTTAGGGTTTAGTGTTTTTTTTTAGTTGAAACCCTCTGTAGGGGGACTTCGTGTTACACAAAAAATCGATTACAAAGAGTCCTTAAAGGGACTTAGAGCTCCACTAATTGCTCACAAGGAGCTACATTAAAAAGTAAAAAAACCTAAGTAGCCTAAAGTCCTTATACTAATTACAATGAACTCTAGAAAAAACAGCATCAAATCCAAACCAAAGCATCCAACAGCAGCTTCCAATCACCAACATCCACCTGCGATCCAACTAAGAAACCAATCCAAACAACTAAAACCTGCAAATACTTAACTCAACAGGTCAGAAAACAAATTAAAAAACTCAAGGAATTAAAACAGACAAGTAGAGTATCAAAGCGTAACCAATTAGGGAATCCAAAAACTACCAAACTCAAAAGCAAAAAACCCCCCAACACCTCCAACACCCAAACAGCAGCAAACCAACCAAGAACAACCAACCAAACACCAACAGCCATCAGATCAACCAAAACCACCCAGCAACAAAAAAACAAAAGAACCCAACAGCTCCCTCCACACAAAAACCAACACCAACCCACCCAACACCCAAAGCAACAACATAACCAGACCCCCAGAAAAGCCAGCACCAAACCAGCACCCAAAACACCCAACCAGAACACCACAAAAACAAACCACCCCGCACCACAACAAAAAGACCCCAACACCTCCCACAACACAACAAACCAGCAACAAAATCATCCAACCCCCAAAGCCCAAACAAAACCAAACGACCAGAACAACACCAAACAACCCAAAATAGTAGCAGAAAGAGGATTCCAAAAAAAGTTAAGCCAATAATACCTCACAGCCGCCAACAAAACCAACAAACCACACATTATTTCCTGAGATAAGGCAATCCTTAATTATGAAGATTAACCAAACCTCTAAGCAAGAAAGGCATATCCTTATTAGAATACAAGGTCAAACCATCAAGATCGGCCCCAGTTTTAGCTAACAAATCAGCACAAGCATTACCTTATCTCCAAATATGAGAAATTGAATAATCCAACTGCAAAAGCATATGCTTAATATCCTTCAACAAATAAAAAGTATCAGCATTAACATAATTCTGACTAGTAAGAAAGTTCATGACTAACAATGCATCAACCTCAATCCAAATCCTCAAATAACCTCTAGATAAAGAGATTTGAAGAGCATAATAAATAGCCATAAGTTCATCTATAATAACAGAACACTTAGAAAGAGGGCTAGCAAACCCCAAAATCATCTTACCAACTGAATTCCTGAAGATACCACCACAACCACACTTACTAAAGTTAACAGAACCATCAGTATTAATTTTTATAAAAGGCTCCTTAGGCTTTCTCCAAAAAACCAAATTAAAGCATGAATCCTCCTCAATATCCACAAATTTAGAACAAAGTTTTTTAGCAACAAATTTAAAACCACGAAAATGACAATTCTTAAAAAGATTAGATCTATAAAGATTATTAATCTTATTTTTCGCTTTAGCAATAATACGCTTATGATTCATCGGAATATTTGTAAGTTTAGCATCATTCCTATCCATCCAAATGAACCAAATAAGAGAAATCGCCATCACAATTTTAATGTGTCCTCTATTAGAATTATGAACAATAACAGTAAGAAAATGATTAAAAGAAAGGTGCCCGGAAAAATAGTTAGTATTAAAAAAATCATCATACCAAAGCCAAATCTTAGCCGCCATAGCTCCATTAATAAATAAATGATCAATACTTTCAACATGATAGCAGCATAAACATTTAGAAGGGAGATAAAAGCCTTTTTTCCATAGTTTCGTATCCACCAGAATAAATTTCCTCAAAATTCTCCAAATTATCACAGAATAAGAAGTTGGAATATTAGAACTCCAGATTTTATCAAAAACAACATTAGAATCCTTCTTATCTCTAATAAAATGCCAAATTTTACTAAACATGAAAGCTCCATTATAAGAGAGCTTAAAAAGAATCTGATCCTCACCTTCAGAATCAACAACCAATTTGTTGATTCTATTACCGATATCCAAAGGAATCATGTCTCCAAGTTCCTCCAAATTCAAATTACCATTCTTACAAAAATGCTTAATTTTAATAGAAGAATAAGAAACAGTAGAAAGTGAAGAATCAATAGAGCCTCCTAAAAGCCAGTTATCTTGCCAGAAAAAATAGTTACCTGAATTAAGCCCCTAAGCAATCAGAGGTTCCATTCTATTCCTAATAGTCAAAGTCTTTTCCAAATAGCAGAATCTCAATGTTTGTAAAAACAACATAAAGGATGCTTTCCTTTGCAATACTTAAAATTCATAAACTTAGCCCACAAACTTTGATTTTTTAAAAAATTCCACCACATTTTAAAAGAAGAAGCACTAATCGAATCAGTATTAGACTTACAACCCAGACCACCTTCATTTAACGGACCACAAAGCTTATGCCAAGTAGACCAATGCATTCTATGAATATTAGAACGAGAGCCCCAAAAAAACTTATTAAGAGTCCTTTCCAATCTTAAAACGGTAGCAAAATTAGGCTTAATCACTTGAAACAAATGAAAAGCCATAGAATTAAGAGTGCTTTTAAGAACAGTAAGTCTACCCCCAAAAGAAAGAAAGTGAAACTCCCAAGCCGAAATAGTACCACAAATTTTATTAAAAATATCATCAAAGAGATGAGATTTTTTAAGGCCTTTAAATATAGGAGCCTCCAAAAACTTAAAAGGCAAAACCAAATGATTAAAATTAGTGTAAGCAAAAATTCTATTAATGTTGTATCTAGAAATCCACTTAGAAGTATAAAAAGTGCTCTTAGCAGCATTAAAGGAAAGACCACTTTCCAAAGAAAACAAATCAAGGAAATCCTTAATCCTCTTAACATTATTAAAACTACCATTGGAAAAAATAATAAAGTCATCAGCAAAGCAAAGATGTGATATGGGTAAACCCCCTTTAGAAATGTATAGCATGCTAGGAAATTGATCAAACATAGCATTTAAACACCTAGAAAAATACTCCATTGAAATAATAAACAAAGAAGGTTATAAAGGATCACCCTGTCTTAAACCATGAACTGAATGAATAAAACTAGAAGAAGCACCATTAAAAAGGATAGAAAACCAAACGTTTTCCAGAGAATTCTTAATAATATTAATAAAGTCATTAGAAAAACAAAATAGAGATAATATAGTGTAAAGATAGTCCCAAGAAATGTTATCATAAGCTTTTGAAATATCCAATTTAAAAAGTAAATTGCCACCTCTAGATTTCAAATCAAGATCATAAACCAATTCTTGAGTCAAAAGCACATTATATGAAATTAAACGACCTTTCACAAAACCAGACTGGTGGTTAAGGGAAATAATTTTATGATATAAAGGACCTAGTCTAAGTGCAATTATCTTAGAAATAAGCTTATTAAAGAGAGAGCAAAGGCTAATCGGCCTAAAATCCCCCCAAGTTTCCGGATTATCTTTCTTAGGAATAAGCACAATAGCCGTAGAAGTAAAAAATTTTGGAATCTCCTTATGATTGAAAAAATCCCTAACAGCAGCCATCAAGTCCTCCTTAATGGTATACAACATTTTTGAAAAAATAAAAAAGTAAACCCATCTGGACTAGCTGTGGAGTTAGCATTCATGGACATAACAGCCGATAAAATCTCATCCTCATAAGGACAAGCAATGAGAGCAATATTCTCTTCAATAGAAATAACTTTGCTAATGACCTGAGAATTAATAAGAGGCACCACATTATTCTGATTACTAAGAATATTAGAGAAATACCTAGTAACCGAGTCCTGAAGCTCCCCATCATCAATCCAATTACCATTCTCATCTTTTACCTTTTTGATAAAATTAAGAGCTTTGTTCTTGTTAACCAAAGCATGGAAATACTTCGTATTCCAATCACCTTCAGTTAAATGTTTAGCCGAGGCTTTTTTGTCTCCAATAGGTTTCCTCCATACCCTGAAGCTCAATTAACCGATCTTTAGCCACATTTAAATCATCAAGAAAACCAGGATTAGACAAAACAAGGTTCTGAAGAGAGCAAACCTTCTCCTCCAATTCTTTAATATTAGCAAAAATGTTTTTAAACTGGTGTTTGTTCAACCAATTTAAACATTGGTTTAACCTTTTCAATTTAAGCCAAAGTCTCAACATACCTTTCACCGAATTATCAGAGGCCAGACAAGCATTCCAATTCGAAGCCACTAAATTAAAAAAATTAGAATGCTGCAATCACATATTCTGAAATCTAAAAATAAGAATAGCATTGCCTCTATGACTATCTCTAATCGAAACAAGTAAAGGATAATGATCAGACAGAGATCTGATTAAATGCTCAATAGAAGATAAAGGCCACTTGGCAATCTTAAAATTGATTAAAAAGAACCCTATCAAGTTTTTGCCATATCCTATTATTATTCCAAGTAAATTTAGAACCAGCAAAACCAATATCAACAAGGTTACAATCACAAATCATGTTAGAAAAATCCTCCATAGAGTTAATGTTAGGAGCACAACCACCCATTCTTTCATTAGCATAAAGGATAGTATTAAAATCCCAACCCACAAACCAAGGATCCTCAACAAAAGCAGAAAAATCAAAGAGCTGATCTCAAAGCTTTCTTCTATCCACTTTGTTACAAGCAGCATAAACAAGAGACCCTTTGACATCCAAATTAAAATAAGACAAGGCTACATTGACCACTTGACGAAAATCATTAATAACATGAAGAGAGACTTTTTTAGACCAAAATAACCAAATCTTATTATTCACATTAGCAAAAAAATTAGAGAAACCCAAAAGCCTGGTAGCATGCTTAATTTTATCCCTACTAACCATAGGCTCAATTATAACTAAAAACTCAATGCAATGAATACGACAAAGGTTACGAATCCTATTTTTAATAGAGGGGGATCCAATCCCTCTAACATTCCAAATGATAAAATTAATCATTAATTATGAAAGAATAACGATTTAGTTAAAGACTTAGAAGTTTTCATACCTTTAGAAATTTTATTTTTCTGTTACTTATTCTTATAACGGGTATTATAAACAGTATTAAAATCTTTCTTCTTTCCCAAATTTTGATTATTAGAGTTATCCAGATCAACCAAAGATTCTTTAAAAAATTGCCCACCCATATCCTGCTCCGAAGCAAACTCACCTTCCTCTAATTCTTGTTCATCAACATCAGAACTAGCTTCTGGATCCGAGCTAGAAGGTTCATTTATACCACACCTTTCCTTATCCTGCATAGACTTAGTAGAAAAATCTTTAGAAGAAACAATAATCGAATTACCTTCAACCAAACTATAATTCTCACTATGAATATTATAATGAGAATTAAACACAGAAAAGTATTATTAGAAAGAAGTTTAGACGGCTCTTTATACAGAACCAATTCCCATTGTTTCTTCTCCATTTGTTCCTGCTCCTTTTGATTCTTGAGAACAGAATCAGTACTTTTTTCTAAAGTTATACTATCCAAAGCCTCATTATTATCCTGAACCAATACCTGATTAGGCGCAATGTTCAAATTCACACCTTTTGCTAGATTTTCTTGTTCCACCTTCTTATTAACCTTCACTTTCAATTCAGGATTAAGAATAAAACAATTACTTATATCATGCCCATGCAATTTACAATGATTACAGAAAACAGGAAAATTTTCAATCTCAATTTTTTGAGTGTAACCATTCTTTTCCGATCCAATCCCAATTTCCTTAGGAAATTCTTTGGTGATGTCCATTTCAATCAAAATTCTCGCAACCGACGGCCTAGACTTGTTAGCCTTTGCCTGATCGACCTGTAAAGGTCTACCAAAAATAGACCCAATAGCTTGGAGAACCACAGGATTATAAAAATGCATATGAAGGTTTGGAAGAGAAATCCAAACAGGACAAATAGGAGATTCAGCATTAATATCAAAATCCGGCGATCACTTTACTAACTGCATATGACAGTTTCAAACATAGTAAGATCTTTTCAAAAAAATTCTAGTATAATCAGCATCATTCGTCAAATTAATAAAACAAGTCGCTGATCTAGTAAACTAACCGTAAAAGCACCAGATAGTTTCAGACTATGAAAAAAGCTGCAAATTTCTTCCATAAAAGGTCTTTTAAAAGAAAATTTCCCGACAAGAGTAAATTTAAAGGGTTCCGCTAACTTAGAAATATCCTCATCAGAAACCATAATAGCAGGTAAACCATTAAAAGATAAGGTAGAAATATTAAAAGATGAACTATCCTTACCAGATGAACCAGATAAAGCTTCTTTAAAAGATTTAGGATGAGAAATCCTAATTTGACAGTTAGGCTTAGATTGCATACTCACAGAGTTATTAAAGGCTTTACCCGATGCCACATCAGAAGCACGATTTTGTGTCATTTTTGTTTACTCTACCATTGCATTTTCCAAATTATCAAAGATCCGAGAGGGATCTTTATTGCAATCGATTTCCATAAAACCTAGACGCGTTTAAGCTAGCAAAAACCAGTCGAGAGAAAGGAAAAAAAACCACAACGAAGAGAGGGAATCCTGAAATCAAAGATCGACAAAACCACACCATAACAAGCACGAACAAACGATCATGAACCAAATCGCCTTCAAGTCGCATGAGAACGCTCTGAGAACAGCCAAGAGAGGAGCAGGGGGGTTTATTTCAGGATTTAGATATTTATTTTTATTTTTTTTAAAATTTTTTTAATTTTTTAATTTTTTAATTTTTTATTATTTTTATTATTTATTTTTTTATTATTTATTTATTTTAATTTTTTAATTATTTTTTAATTATTTTTATTATTTTTATTTTTATTTTTTATTATTTTTTATTTTTTTTTATTATTTTATTTTTAGATTTATTTATTTATTATTTATTATTATTTTTTTAATTTTATTTTTTTTAGATTTAGATTTTATTTTTATTATTTTTTATTTTTATTTTTTTTTAGATTTAGATTTAAGGGTTTGGGGTTAAGGGTTTAAGGTTTAGTGTTTAGGGTTTAGGGTTTTTGGGTTAAGGGTTTAAGGTTTAAGGTTTAGGATTTAGGGTTTTAGGGTTTAGGGTTTAGGGTTTAGAATTTGGGGTTTTTAGGGGTTAGGGTTTAGGGTTTTAGGGTTTAGCGTTTAGGGTTTAGGGTTTAGGGTTTAGGGTTTTAGGGTTTAGGGTTTAGGGTTTAGGGTTATGGATTTTTAGGGGATAGGGTTTAGGATTTAGGTTTTAGAGTTTTAGGAATTTAGGGTTTAGGATTTAGGGTTTAGGGTTTAGTGCTTAGGGTTTAGGGTTTTAGTGTTTAGGTTTTAGGGTTTAGTGTTTTAGGGTTTAGGGTTTAGGGTTTTTAGGGTTTAGGGTTTAGGGTTTTTAGGAATTTAGGTTTTAGGGTTTAGGGTTTGGGTTTTAGGGTTTACGGTTTAGGGTTTAGGGTTTTAGGGTTTTGGGTTTAGGTTTTAGGGTTTTTAGGGGTTAGGGTTTAAGGTTTAGGGTTTTTAGGGTTGAAGGTTTAGGGTTTTTAGCGGTTAGGTTTTAGGGTTTTTTGGAATTTAGGGTTTATGGTTTTTAGTGTTTAGGGTTTAGGATTTAGGGTTTAGGGTTTTTAGGGGTTTCGGTTTAGGGTTTAGGGTTTTTAGGAATTTAGGGTTTAGGGTTTTTTAGGGTTTTAGGGTGTAGGGTTTTTTTAGGGTTTAAGGTTTAGGTTTTTTGTTAGGGTTTTAGGGTTTGGGTTTAGGGTTTAGGGTCTAGGGTTTAAGGTTTAAGCTTTTTAGAGTTTACAGTTTAGGGTTTTAGGGTTTTGTTTTTTAGGGTTTAGGGTTTTTTTAGGGTTTAGTGTTTAGGACTTTTAGTGGTTTATGTTTAGGGTTTAAGGTTTTTAGGAATTTAGGGTTAAGGGTTTAAGGTTTAGGGTTTAGGGTTTAGGGTTTAGGGTTTCACGTTTAGGCTTTTGGGGTTTAGGGTTTAGGGTTTATGGTTTAGGGTTTAGGGTTTTAGGGTTTAGGGTTTAGGGTTAAGGGTTTAGGATTTAGGGTTTTAGGGTTTAGGGTTTAGGGTTTAGGGTTTAGGGTTTTGGGTTCGGGGTCTTTAGGGGTTAGGGTTTAGGGTTTTAGGGTTTAGGGTTTAGAGTTTAGGGTTTTAAGGTTTAGGGTTTAAGAGTTTTTAGGGTTTCAGGGTGAATGGTTTTATTAGGGTTTAGGGTTCAGGGTTTTTAGGGGTTAGGGTATAGGGTTTAGGGTTTTTAGGAATTTAGGGCTTAGGGTTTAGGGTTTAGTGTTTTATGGTTTTGGGTTTAGGGTTTAGGGTTTAGGGTTTTAGGGTTTTAGGGTTTAAGGTTTAGGTTTTTTAGGGGTTAGGGTTTAAGGTTTGCGGTTTTTAGGGTTAGGGTTTATGGTTTAGGGTTTTTAGGGTTTAGGGTATAGGGTTTTTAGGGGTAAGGGTTTAGGGTTTTTTAAAATTTAGGGTTTAGGGTTTAGGATTTAGGGTTTAGGGTTTTGAGGGGTTTGGGTATAGGGTTTAGGGTTTAGGGGTTTTAGGAATTTAGCGTTTATGGTTTTTTAGGGTTTTAGGGTGTAGGGTTTTTTTGGGTTTAGGATTTAGGATATTTTTTAGGGTTTTATGGTTTGGGTTTAAGGTTTAGGGTCTAGGGTTTAAGGTTTAAGCTTTTTAGGGTTTAGAGTTTAGGGTTTTAGGGTTCTGTTTTTTAGGGTTTAGAGTTTTAGGGTTTAGGGTTTTTAGGGGTTAAGGTCTAGGGTTTAGAGGTTTTAGGAATTTTGGGTTAGGACTTAGGGTTTAGGGTTTTTTTTTTTAATTAAAACCTTCAAAAGGGGCTTCCGTGTTAATATAAAACCAAGATTACAAAAGTCCTTATCAGGGATTAAATGCTCACTAATACTCCAAAAGAGCTACAATCCAAATAAAAAAAACCTACACCAGCATAAAATCCCTATCTAAAATACAAAGTAAAAAACAGAACAAAATTTGGACTCCAACTTCAAGCTCGAAAATCTTCAGCAAATCCAGCCTTGTCAACCAATCAGCTAACCTGCAAAAACCAAATCACCTACAAGGCAAAGCTCAAAAGAAAAGTTAGAAAAAAAAACATTATACAATAAAAGAGGAAAATCAAAATTATCATAAAATGAAACTAGATAAAACCAACCATTCAAAACAGAAACAGCCAAAATAGCAAGACAACATAAAATAAACTCAAAAAAACTGGAAAGTATAAAGAAAAAATTGGTGGTAATTGGTGGAAAGCTCAGTAAAGTGTAGTATCTAAGTTTAACCATTTATGGAGTCCAAAAACTACCAAAAACTCGTAGGGAAAACAAAACCACAAAGGCCTAACCCCCAACACAACTCAACCAGCACCACCACACCAAAACCGCAATCCACCTAACACAAACAAACAACAACAACACACAACAGCAACAAAACCAACCAGAACACCAGCAAACCAAATCTAACAAACAACCCAACACCTCTCAACAACCTAAGCACCAAACTAAACCACACCCAACCAACACCAAAAGCCACAAAAAACAACCACCCACAAACCCCCAAGACTAACACCAACAAACAACACAAACCCACCAGAAACAAAAGCACCAAAAACAAAAGCTAACCAGCCATCCCATAAGAGTAGCAGAAAGAGGATTCCATAAAACATTAAAAACAAACTTACCTCACAGCCACCACCAAAAACAACCAAACAACTATTTTCTAAAATAAGGCAAACCCATTTTATCCAAATTGACCAAACCTCTAAGCAAAAAAGGCATATCATTATTAGAAAATAAGGTCAAACCATCAAAATCTGCCCCAACTTTAGCTAAAAAATTAGCACAAGTGTTACCTTCTCTCCAAATGTGAGAAATGGAATAATCCAAATGTGAAAGCATACGCTTAATATCCTTTAACAAATAAAAAGTATCAGTATTACCATAGTTATGTTCAGTCAAAAAGCTCATGACTAATTAAGCATCTACCTCAATCCAAATCCTCAAAAAACCTTTAGATAAAGTAATTTGAAGAGCATGATAAATGGCCATCAGTTCTGCTCTAATAACAGAAGGAAGAGGGCACCCAAATCCCAAAATCATCTTACCTTCCGAATTTCTAAAGATACCACCACAACCACATTTATTTAAGTTAACAGAACCATCAGTATTAATTTTAATAATAGGCTCCTTAGGCTTTCTCCAAAAAACAAAATTAAAGCAAGTACAAAGTTTTGCTTTAATAACAGAATCATCATTATCCAAAAAATTAGTACAAAGCTTCTTAATAACAAACTTAAAACCACGAAAATGGCAATTCTTAAAAGGATTAGCTCTATAAATACTATTAATCTTTTATTTCGCTCTAGCAATTATACGTTTATGATTCATCGGAACATTCCTAAATTTAGCATCATTCCTATCCATCCAAATGAACCAAATCAGAGAAATAGCCATCACAATTTTAATATGTCCTTTAGTACAGTTATGAACAATAACAATAAGAAAATGATTAAAAGAAAGATGCCCAGAAAAATAATTAGTATTAAAAAATTCATCATACCAAAGCCAAATCTTAGCAGCCACAGCTCCATTAATAAATAAATGATCAATACTCTCTATATGATAACAGCACAAACATTTAGAAGGAAGATAAAAACCTTTCCTCCAAAGAGTAGCATCTACTGGAATGAATTTCCTCAATATTCTCCAAATAAGCACTGAATAGGAAGTAGGAATGTTAGGACTCCAAATTTTATCAAAAACCATAGTAGTTTCCTTCTTCTCTCTAATAAAATGCCAAACTTTACTAAACATAAAAACACCATTATAAGAAAGTTTAAAAAGGATCTGATCTTCACCTTCAGAATCAACAAGCAAATTGTTGATCTTATTACCAATATCCGAAGGAATCATTTCACCAACAGGCTCCAAATTCCACTTACCATTATTACAGAATTGCTTAACTTTATTAGCAGAATAAGAGACAGTAGACAACATAGAATCATTAGAACCTTCTAACAGCTAATTATCTTTCCAGAAAAAAGAATTACCTGAATTAATTCCCCAAGCAATCAAAGGCTCCATTCTATATCTAATAGCACAGAGTCTTTTCCAAATAGCAGAATCACCATGTTTGTAAAAACAACACAGTGGATGCAATATTTAAAATTCATAAACTTAGCCCACAAACTTTGATTTTTACGAAAATTCCACCACATTTTAAAAGATGAAGTAGAAATAGAATCAGTAATAGTCATATAGCCAAGCCCTCCTTCGTTTAACGGACCACAAAGCTTATGCCAAGTAGACCAATGTATTCTATGAACATTAGAACGAGAACCCCAAAAAAATTTATTAAGAATCCTTTCTAATCTTAACACAGTAGCAAAATTTGGCTTAATCACTTGAAATAAATGAAAAGCCATAGAGTTGAGTGTGCTTTTAAGAACAGTCAGCCGACCCCCAAAAGAAAGGAAGTGAAACTCCCAAGCCGAAATAGTACTACAAATTTTATTAAAATTTTCATCAAAAAGATGATATTTTTTAAGCCCTTTAAAAATAGGTACCCCAAGATACTTAAAAGGCAAAGCCAAATGCTTAAAATTAGTATAAGCCGAAATTCTATTAATATTGGATCTAGATATCCACTTAGAAGTATAAAAAGAACTCTTAGCAGCATTAAAGGAAAGCCCACTTTCCAAAGAAAACAGGTCAAGAAAATCCTTAATCCTCTTAATATTCTTAAAACTGCCATTACAAAAAATAATAAAGTCATTAGCAAAGCAAAGATGAGAAATAGGTAAACCCCGTTTAGAAATATATAACATGCTAGGGTAATGATCAAACAGAGCATTTAAACACCTAGAAAAGTACTCCATAGCAATGATAAACAAAGAAGGTGATAAAGGATCACCTTTCCTCAACCCATGAACGGAATGAAAAAAGCCAGAAGAAGCACCATTAAAAAGAATAGAAAACCAAACATTTTCAAGAGAATTCTTAATAATATTAATAAAAGCATTAGAAAAACCTAACAGAGATTAAATATTATATAAAAAATCCCAGGAAATGTTATCATAAGCTTTTGAAATATCCAGTTTAAAGAGTAAATTACCACCTCTAGTTTTCAAATCAAGATCATTAACCAAATCTTGAGTCAAAAGCACATTATCCGAAATTAAACGACCTTTAACAAAACCAGACTGGTTAGGGGAAATAATCTTAGGCAGTAAAGGACCTAATCTAAGAGCAATAATCTTAGAAGTAAGCTTATTGAAGAAAGAACAAAGGCTTATCGGCCTAAAATCACTCCAAGTTTCAGGATTATCATTCTTAGGAATAAGCACAATAGCTGTAGAAGTAAAGAACTTAGGAATCTCCTTACCATTGAAAAAATCCATAGCAGCAGCCATCAAATCATTTTTAATAATATGCCAACACTTTTGAAAAAATAACGAAGTAAACCCATCAAGACTAGCCGTTGAGTTAGCATTCATGGACATAACAGCTGAAAAAATCTCATGAAGGGACTAACAGTAAGCGCAATATTCTCTTCAATAGAAATAATTTTACTAATGACATGAGAATTAAAAAGAGGAACCACATTATTCTTATAACTGAGAATATGAGAGAAATACCTAGTTACCGAATCCTGAAGCAACCCATTAGCAATCCAATTCCATTCTCATCTTTGACCTTCTTAATAAAATTAAGAGCTTTCTTCTTGTTAACCAAAGCATGGAAATACTTCGTATTCCTATCACCCTCAGTTAGATGTTTGGCCGATGCTTTTTGTCTCCAGTATGTTTCCTCCATACCCTGAAGCATAATTAACCGATCTTTAGCCATATTCAAATCATTGATAAAACCAGGATCCGACAAAACAAGATTCTCAATAGAACAAACCTTAGCCTCCATCTCTTTTCAATTTAAGCCAAAGCCTAACCATACCTCTGACAGAATTATCAGGAGCCTGACAAGAATTCCAATTAGAGGAAACAACATTAATAAAATCAGAATGCTGTAACCACATATTCTGGAATCTAAAAATAGGAGCAGTATTGCCTCTATTACTATCTCTAATAGAAACAAGTAAAGGACAATGATCAGAAAGAGATCTACTCAAGTGTTCAATAGAAGATAAAGGCCACTTAGCAATCCAAAATTGATTAAAAAGCACCCTATCAAGTCTTTGCCATAATCTATTGTTGTTCCAAGTAAACTTAGAACCAACAAAACCTATATCAACAAGATTGCAATCACAAATCATATTAGAAAAATCATCCATGGAATTAATGTTAGGGGTACAACCGCCAATTCTTTCATTGGCATTAAGGATAGTATTGAACCACCCCCCCCCCCCCCCCCACAAACCATGGTTCCTGAACATAAGAAGAAAAAATCGAGAGTTGGTCCCAAAGAATTCTTCTCTCCATTTTATTACAAGCAGCATAAACTAAAGAGCCCTTGACCTCAAAATTAAAATAAGAAATGTCCACATTAACCACTTGAGGAAAATTATTAATAACATGCAAAGAAGCTTTCTTAGTCCAAAATAACCATATCTTATTAGTCAAATTAGCGAAAAAATTAGGAAAACCCAAAAGCCTACTAGCATGCATAATGTTATCACCACTAACCATAGGTTCAAGAATAACTAAAAATTCAATACAATGAATACGGCAAAGATTGCGAATCCTATTTTTAACAGAGGGGGATCCAATTCCTCTAACATTCCAAATGATAAAGATTTAGTTAAAGGCTTAGAAACCTTCGAACCCTTAGTAAAATTATTTTCCTTTTTCTTATTCTTATAACGAGTATTATAAACATTGTTAAAATCTTTATTCTTTTCCAAATTCTGTCTACTAGATTTGTTCACAATAACAATTTCATTATTCAGAAATTGCTCACCCAAATCCTGTTCAGAAGTTAATTCACCTTCTTCTATCTCTTGCTCCTCAAAATCAGAACAAGCATCAGGAACCGAACTAGAAGGCTCATTAACACAACAACATTCCTTATCCTGCAAATGCTCAATAGGAAGATCTTTAGAAGAAACAAAAACAGAATTACACTCAACCAATTTAGAATTCTCACACAGATTACTATAATGAGAGTCTAATACAGAAAAAACCTTTTTAGAAAACAGCTTAGAAGGCTCTTTATATAGAACTAATTCCCATTGCTTTTGTTCAATAAATTCCTTGTCAGATTGATTCTTAAGAAAAGAATCAACACTTTTTTCGGATCTTATACTATCCAAAGCAGCTTTATTATCATGACCTAAATCATGATTAAAAGAAGTATTCAGATTTCTACCTTTAGCAATATTTTCTTGATCCACCTTCTTAGTTACCTTCACTTTCAAATCAGGATTAAGAATAAAACAATTGCTTATATCATGCCCGTGCAATTTACAATAATTACAAAAAACAGGAAAATTTTCTATCTTTATCTTTTGAATGTAACCATTCTTAGCAGATCCGATCCAAATTTCCTTAGGAAATTCTTTAGTGATGTCCATTTCTACCAAAATTCTCGCAACCGATGGCCTCGATTTGTTAGCCGTCGCCTGATCAACCTGTAAAGGTCTTCCAAAGATAGACCCAATAGCTTGCATAACCACATAATTATAAAAATGCATTCTAAGATTAGGAAGAGAGATCCAAACCGGACAAATAGGAGATTCAGAGTAAATATCGAAATCCAGCGACCACTTTAACAACCTCATATGACAGTTTCTAACATAATAAGATCTTCTTAAAAAAATTCTAGTGTAATCAGCATCGTTCGTTAAATTGATGAAAACATGACGGGGATCCATTATGCTAACCGTAAAAGCCCCCGAAAGTTTCAAACTATGAAAGAAACAACGAATTTCTTCTATAAAAGGCCGTTTAAATGAAAATTTCCCGACAAGAGCAAATTTGAAAGGTTCGGCTTGTTTGGAAATATCTTCATCAGAAACCAGAATAGCAGGTAAACCATTTAAAGAAGTAGAAATGTTTAATTTCGAACTATCATCGCTATAAGAACCAGATAAAGCTTCTTTAAAAGATTTTGGATGAAAGATCCTATTCTGACCATTAGGTTTAGAAAACATACTGATTTTGGATCTTTACCTGAAGTCAGATTTGACGCCAGATTTTGCGTCATCTTCATCTCAAAATCCCTATCCTTACCAGAGTTATCACAGATCCTAGAGGGATCTTGATTGCAATCGAATTCCATTAAACCCTAGGCGGGTTTAAGCCAGCGATCCACTAAAGACCAGCCCAAAGAAAGAAAAAGAAACAACAAAGAGGAAAGAAGCAATGTAACACTACAGAAAAACCAAAATCACACAAGAAAAGCCACAAACGAACGATTAGAAGCCAAATCGCCTTGGAATTTCCAGGAGAGGTCCGAGAACAGAAGGAGATCGAGTTGGGTTTTTGGGTTTTCTGGGTTTTACTTAGGGTTTAGGGTTTAGGGTTTAGAGTTTAAGGTTTTAGGGTTAAGGGTTTAGGGCTTAAGGTTTAGGATTTAGGGTTTTAGGGTTTAGGGTTTAGGGTTTAGGGTTTGGGGTCTTTAGGGGTTAGGGTTTAGGGTTTAAGGTTTGGGGTCTTTAGGGGTTAGGGTTTAGGGTTTTAGGGTTTAGGGTTTTAGGGTTTAGGGTTTAGGGTTTTAGGGTTTAGGGCTTGGAGTTTAGTGTTTTAGGATTTAGAGTTTAAGAGTTTTTAGGGTTACAGGGTGAATGCTTTTATTAGGGTAGGATTTTTTTCAGGGTTTTAGGATTTATGGTTTTAGGGTTTAGGATTTTAGGGTTTAGGGTTCTGGGTTTTAGGGTTTTAGGGTTTAGGGTTTAGGGTTTTTAGGAATTTAGGGTTTAGGGTTTAGGGTTTAGGGTTTAGGGTTTTAGGGTTTTAGGGTTTTAGGGTTAGGGTTTAAGGTTTAGTTTTTTAGGTGTTAGATTTAAGGTTTAGGGTTTTTAGGGTTAGGGTTTAAGGTTTAGAGTTTTTAGGGGTTAGGGTTTTAAGGGTTTAGGGTATAGGGTTTTTAGGGGAAAGGGTTTAGGGTTTTTTGGATATTAGGGTTTAGGTTTAGGGTTTTTAGTATTTAGGGTTTAGGATTTAGGGTTTAGGGTTTTGAGGGGTTTGGGTTTAGGGTTTTTAGGAATTAATGGTTTAGGGTGTAGGGTTTTTTAGGATTTTAGGGTGTAGGGTTTTTTTAGGGTTTAAGATTTAGGATTTTTTTTAGGGTTTGGGTTTAGGGTCTAGGGTTTAAGGTTTAAGCTTTTTAGGGTTAAAGTTTAGGGTTTTGTTTTTTAGGGTTTAGGGTTTTAGGGTTTAGGGTTTTTTTGGGTTTAGGGTTTAGGGTTTTGGGGGGTTAAGGTCTAAGGTTTAAGTTTTTAGGAATTTATGGTTAACGACTTAGAGTTTAAGGTTAGGGTTTAGGGTTTAGGGTTTTAGGTTTATGCTTTTAGGGTTTAGGGTTTAGGGTTTAAGGTTTTAGGGTTAAGGGTTTAGGGTCTTTAGGGGTTAGGGTTTAGGGTTTAGGGTTTTAGCGTTTAGGGTTTCGGGCTTTTAGGGGTTAGGGTTTAAGGTTTAGGTTTTTTAGGGTTTAGGGTTTATGGTTTAGGGTTTTTAGTGGTTAGGGTTTATGGTTTTTCAGAATTTAGGATTTAGGGTTTAGGATTTTTTTTAGGGTTTTAGGCTTTAGGGTTTTAGGGTTTACGGTTTAGGGTTTAGGGTTTTAGGGTTTAGGGATTAGGGTTTTTAGGGTTTAGGATTTAGGGTTTAGGGTTTAGTATTTTAGGGTTTAGGGTTTAGGCTTTAGGGTTTTTAAGGGTTAGGGTTTAGAGTTTATGGTTTTTATGGTTTAAGGTTTTGGGTTTTGGGTTTAGGGCTTAGGGTTTAGGGTTTGGGGTTTAGAGTTTTAGGATTTAGTGTTTAGTTCTTTTAGGATTTTAGGGTATTTGGTTTTTTTAGGGTTTAGGGTTTAGGATTTATTTTTAGGGTTTTAGGGTTTAAGGTCTTTTAGGATTTTAGAGTGTTTGGTTTTTTTAGGGTTTAGGGTTTAGAATTTTTTTTAGGGTTTTAGGGTTTAAGATTTTAGGGTTTAGGGTTTAGGGTTTAAAATTTTTTGGGTTTAGGGTTTAGGATTTTTTTTAGGGTTTAGGGTTTAGGGTTTTTAGGGTTTTTAGGTTTAGGGTTTAGGGTTTAGCGTTTAAGGTTTAGGAATTAGGGTTCAGGGTTTAGGGTTTATGGTTTAGGGTTTAGGGTTTAGGGTTTAAGGTTTTAGGGTTTATGATTAATTAGGGTTTTAGGGCATAGGGTTTTTTTAGGGTTTAGGTTTTATGATTTTTAGGATTTAGGGTTGTTTTAGGGTTTCGGGTTTAGGGTTTAGGGTTTATGGTTTAGGGTTTAGGATTTAGGGTTTTAGGGTTTAGGGCTTTAGGGTTTAGGGTTTTGTTTTATTTTAGGGTTTAGGTTTTAAGGTTTAGGGTTTAGGGTTTTTCAGGGATTAGGGGTTAGGGTTTAGCATTTAAGGTTTAGGGTTTAGGGTTTCTTTTCGGTTTAGGGTTTAGGTGTTTTTAGGGTTTTTTAGAGTTTTTAAGGTTTAGGGTTTTTAGGGGTTAGGGTTTAGGGTTTTCGGAATTTAGGGTTTAAGGTTTAAGGTTTAGGGTTTGGGGTTTAGGGTTTAGGGTTTAGGGCTTAAGGTTTAGGGTTTAGGATTTTTAGGAATTTAGGGTTTAGGGTTTCGGGTTTACGCTTTAAGGTTTGCTTTTTAGGGTTTTAGGGTTTAGGGTTTTAGGGTTTAGGGTTTAGGTTTGGGTTTAGATTTACGTTTAGGAATTAGAGTTTTAGGGTTTAGGGTTTTTAGAGTTTAGGTTTAGGGTTTCTTTTTGGTTTAGGGTTTAGGGTTTCTTTTTGGTCTAGGGTTTAGGGTTTAGGGGTTTTTAGGGTTTTTTAGAGTTTTTAAGGTTTAGGGTTTTTACGGGTTAGGGTTTAGAGTTTTTCGGAATTTAGGGTTTAAGGTTTAAGGTTTAGAGTTTGGGGTTTAGGGTTTGGGTTTTAGGGTTTAGGGTTTAGGGTTTAAGGTTTGGGGTTTAAGATTTTTAGGAATTTAGGGTTTAGGGTTTTGGGTTTAGGCTTTATGGTTTGTTTTTAGGGTTCTAGGGTTTATGGTTTTAGGGTTTAGGTTTGGGTTTAGGTTTAGGTTTAGGAATTAAGGTTTTACGATTTAGGGTTTATGGTTTTTAGAGTTTAGGGTTTAGGTTTTAGGGTTTAAGGTTTTTAGGGGTTTGGGTTTAGGTTTTTTAGGAATTTAGGGTTTAGGGTTTTAGGCTGCATGGTTTTTTTAGGGTGCAAGGTTTAGGATTTTTTTAGGGTTTTAGGGATTAGGGTTTTAGGGTTTAGGTTCTAGGCTTTAGGTTTTAGGGTTTAGGGTTTCGATTTAGGTTTAGGAATTAGGGTTTTAGGGTTCAGGGTTTAGGGTTTAGGGTTTTTAGGGGTTTGGGTTTAGGGTTTAGGGTTTTTATGAATTTAGGGTTTAGGGCTTTCAGTGTTTAGGGTGTAGGGTTTTTTTAGGGTTTAGGGTTTAAGTTCTAGGGTTTAGGATTTTTAAGAATTTAGAGTTTAGGGTTTAGGATTTTTTTAGGATTTTAGCATTTTAGGGTTTAGGGTTTAGGGTTTAGTGTTTTTAGGGGTTAGGGTTTAAGGTTTAGGGTTTTTAGGGTTTAGGGTTTAGGGTTTAGGGTTTTTAGGGGTTAGGGTTTATGGTTTTTCGGAATTTAGGGTTTAGGGTTTAGGATTTTTTATAATTTTTTTAAGGTTTTAGGGTTTTAGGGTTTAGGGTTTAGGATTTTTTAGGGTTTTATTTAGGGTTTTAGGCTTTAGGGTTTTAAGGTTTAGGGTTTAGGGTTTAGGGTTTTAGGGTTTAGGGTTTCGGGTTTAGGTTTAGGGTATAGGAATTAGGCTTTTTATTGGTTTGGTTTTAGGGTTTTTTGGAATTTAGGGTTTAGGATTTAGGGTTTTTTAGAATTTTAGGGCGTAGGGTTTTTTTAGGGTTTAGGGTTTAAGATTTTTTTTAGGGTTTTAGGGTTTAGGGTTTTAGGATTTGGATTTAGGGTTTAGGGTTTAGGTAAGGTTTAGGAATTAGGGTATTAGGGTTTAGGGTTTAGTGTTTTTAGTGTTTAGGGTTTAAAGTTTAGTATTTTTGGTTTTTTGGGTTTGGGTTTAGCGTGTAGGGTTTTTAGGAATTTGGGGTTTAGCGTTAGGGTTTTTAGTGTTTTAGGGTGCAGGGTTTTTTTAGGGTTTAGGGTTTAGGATTTTAGGGTTTGGGTTTAGCATTTAGGGTATAGGGTTTAAGGTTTAAGCATTTAAGGGTTTAGAGTTCATGATTTTATGGTTTTTTTTTTAGGGTTTAGGGTTTTTTAGGGTTTAGGGTTTTTTAGGGTTTTAGGGTTTAGGTTTTTTTTAGGGTTTAGGATTTTTAGGGGTTAGGGTTTAGTGGTTTTGAATTTAGGGTTAAGGGTTTAGGGTTTAGGGTTTAGGGTTTTAGGGTTTAGTGTTTTAGGATTTAGGTTTTTAGGGTTTAGTGTTTATTGTTTAGGGTTTAGGGTTTAGGGTTTTGAGGTTTTTTTTTTTTTTTTTCTTAAAAAAAAAACAGTTAAGGTTTAGGGTTTAGTTATTAGTTAGTTTAGGTTTAGGTTTAGGGTTTAGGTTTAGGTTTAGGGTTTAGGTTAAGGCTAAGTTAGTTAGTTTTAGTTTAGGTTAGTTTAGGTTAGTTAGTTATTAGTTAGCTTAGGTTAGTTAGGTTAGGTTAAGTTAGTTAGTTTAGGTTAGGTTATTAATTTAGTTTAGGTTAGTTTAGGGTTTTAGTTTAGTTAGGTTTAGGGTTTTGGGGTTAAGGGTTTAGGGTTTAGGATTTAGGGTTTTAGGGTTTAGGGTTTAAGGTTTTGGGTTTTAGGGGTTAGGGTTTAGGGTTTAGGGTTTTAGGAATTTAGGGTTTAGGGTTTATGGTTTAGGGTTTTTTAGGGTTTTAGGGTATTTGGTTTTTTTAGGGTTTAGCATTTAGGGTTTTTTTAGGGTTTTAGGGTTTAGGGTTTGAGGGTTTAGGGCTTAGGTTTTAGGGTTTAGGGTTTAGGGTTTAGGTTTAGGAATTAGGGTTTAGAGTTTTAGGGTTTAAGGTTTAGGGTTTAGGGTTTAGGGTTTAGGGTTTAGGGTTTAGTGTTTTGGGGTTTAGGGTTTAGGGTTTAGGGTATGTGTTTTTAGGGGTTAGTGTTTAGGGTTTTAGGGTTTAGCGTTTAGGGTTTAGTGTTTAAGGTTTTTAGGGGTTAGGGTTTAGGGTTTAGGTTTTAGGGTTTAAGGAATTTAGGGTTTAGAGTTTAGGGTTTTATGGTTAAGGGTTTAGGGTTTAGGGTTTGGGGTTTTGAAGGGTTAGCGTTTTAGGTTTAGCGTTTAGGGTTTAGAGTTTGGGTTTAGGGTTTAGGGTTTTAGGGTTTAGGGTATAGGGTTTAGGGTTTTGAGTTTTTAGGGGTTTAGGGTTTAGGTTTTAAAGTTTTAGGAATTTAAGGTTTAGTGTTAGGGTTTAGGGTTTAGGGTTTAGGGCTTAGGTTTAGGGTTTTAGGGTTTAGGGTTTAGAGTTTTTAGGGGTTAGGGTTTAGGGTTTCGGGTTTCTAGTGGTTATTGTTTAAGGTTTAGGATTTTTAGGTTTTGGGGTTTATGGTTTTTAGGGGTTAGGGTTTAGGGTTTAAGATTTAGGGCTTTTTGGAATTTAGGGTTTATGGTTTACGATTTTTTAGGATTTTTTTAGGGTTTTATGCTGTATGGATTTTGGGTTTAGTGTTAGGGTTTAGGGTTTTAGTGTTTTAGGTTTTAGGTTTTAGAGTATAGGGTTTAGGGTTTTTAGGGGTTATGATTTAGGGTTTAGGGTTTTTAGGAATTTAGGGTTTAGGGTTTAGTGTTTAGGGTTTTAGGGTATACGGTTAAGAATTTTTAAGGGTTAGGATTTAGGGTTTAGGGTTTTTAATGTTTAGGGTTTTGGGTTTTGTGTTTTGGGTTTAGGGCTTAGGGTTTAGGGTTTAGGGTTTAGGGTTTAGGGTTTTAGGGTTTAGGGTTTAGGGTTTTTGGGTTTAGGATTTACGGTTTAGGGTCTTCTAGGGTTTTAGGGTGTTTGGTTTTTTTAGGGTTTAGGATTTTTTTTTAGGGTTTTGGGGTTTAAGGTTTTAGGGTTTAGGGTTTTATGGTTTAGAGTTTAGGGTTTAGGATTTAGGGTTTAAGGTTTAGGGTTTTAGGGTTTAGGGTTTAGGGTTTTAGGGTTTAGGGCTTAGGGTTTTCGGTTTAGGGATTAGGGTTTAGAGCTTAGGATTGAGGGTTTTAGGGTTTAGGGTTTAGGGTTTAGGGTTTGGGGTTTTTAGGTGTTAGCGTTTAGGGTTTAGAGTTTAGGGTTTTTAGGGGTTAGGGTTTAGGGTTTAGAGTTTAGGGTTTAGGGTTTAGAGTTTAGGGTTTTTAGCGGTTAGTGTTTAAGATTTAGTATTTTTAGGGTTTGGGTTTAGGGTTTTTAGGTTTAGGGCTTTTCAGAATTTAGGGTTTAGGGTTTTTTAGGATTTGTTTAGGGTTTTATGCTTTATGTATTTTGGGTTTAGGGTTTAGGGTTAGGGGTTTTAGTGTTTTATGGTTTAGGGTTTAGGGTATAGGGTTAAGGGTTTTTAGGGGTTACGATTTAGGGTTTAGGGTTTTTAGGAATTTAGGGTTTAGGGATTAGGGTTTAGGGTTTAGGGTTTAGAGTTTAGGATTTTTCTTTAGGGTTTTAGGGTTTTAAGGTTTTAGGGTTTAGGGTTTAAAGTTTTTTTGGGTTTAGGGTTTAGGATTTTTTTTAGGGTTTTATGGTTTTTAGGTTTAGGGCTTAAAGTTTAGGCTTTAGGGTTTAGGGTTTTAGGGTTTAGGGTTTAAGCTTTAGGGATTTAGGGTTTAGACTTTAGGGTTTTTAAGGGTTAGGGTTTAGGGTTTTTTGGGTTTAGGGTTTAGGGTTTTGGGTTTTGGGTTTAGGGCTTAGGGTTTAGGGTTTGGGGTTTAGAGTTTTAGGGTTTTTTGTTTACGGTCTTTAAGGATTTTAGGGTGTTTGGTTTTTTTAGGGTTTAGGGTTTCAGTTTTTTTTTTAGTGTTTTAGGGTTTAGGGTTTAAAGTTTTTTGGGTTTATGGTTTAGGATTTTTTTAGGGGGTTAGGGTTTAGGGTTTAGGGTTTTTGTTAGTGTTTATGGTTTAGGGTTCAGGGGTTTATATGGTTTTTTAGAGTATTTAGGGTTTAGGGTTTAGGGTTTTTATGGGTTAGGGTTTAAGGGTTTTCTGGAATTTAGGATTTAAGGTTTAAGGTTAAGGATTTAGGGTTTAGGGTTATGGGTCTAGGGTTTAGGGTTTTGTTGCAATTATGATTTTGATGATGACAAACATATTTCTATTGTGTTTTGCTTGGCTAACCCGTTTCAGGCACAAAAGATCACAAGCAAATCAAGCTAACTCAAGATCGGGTCCAAGTGTGTCAAATGTATGATTTTTCTTTTTATTGAGTCAATTGTAATGTAACTGATCCTCGAGCTAAGCAACCTTGCACACACACACTCAGGGGGAGAGATTGAGTGAATTAGAGTTTCTGTCATTTTTTGTTCAGATCGTCCTGGACGATATTTACATCGTCCTGGATGATCTAGCCAAAACAGAAACCCTAATTAGGGCGACCAAGTTAAGTGAGTCTGATTAAGCAGATCGTCTTGGACGATCTTTGGATCATACGGGACGATATGCTCAAATAAAAAATTCTCAGCCGCTAGAACAACTTAGGCAAATTTTTATTTTAAGTTATTTGGTCTGATCGTCCCGGACGATACGTGTGTCGTCCTGGACGATTCAGAACAATCATGTCTAAATTAGTCTGGTAATTAAGGAAAGCAATTAATATTTAATTGATACGATCATATCGTCCTGGACGATCGCAGGATCGTCCCGGACGATCAGGATCATCTAGTGCATTTCAGCTGTACGTCACGAACTGTGTTTAGGACGATTTGGGCACTTTTTGAACTAATCGTACCGGACGATGTCCCTATCGTCCTGGACGATAAAGTCATTTTTTGGTCGTCCAGCACAAGTTTCTCTGGACGACCCGAACTGTCTTCTGGACGATATTCCTCGATTTGCACTAATCGTCCCGGACGATCGCAGGATCGTACGGGACGATATGAACAATTTTTTCTACTGATCGTCCAGAAGAGCCAGATCGTCGAGGCTGAAACAGCTGATTTTGAACTGGTCGTACAGGACGATCTATCGATCGTCCTGGATGATCTTGGCCGACCAGTTGAGATTTAGGGCAAATTTTAAGCCCTCATATAAAAGAAATTTTTCTTGAAATAAGAAAAATCTTTTGCCACCTTCCTTCCCTGAGAAACCCTAGAGAGAGAGAGTTGGGAGAGAGAGAGAGGATCTTGGGAGGGGGAGTTAGTGAGGGATTCACTAAGTTGCTCTAAGCACAGATCAGAGTCGTCTTCTCCGCTCATCATCTTTTGTCTAGTTAGTGTTCGTCGTGGGAGGATCGTTCGCAAGAAGATCCGGGGTTCTCTGCCCGCTTCAGGTGGAAGCAAAAGGAGTTTGAAGGTTCTTTGCCTGCTTCAGGAAGAAGCAAAAGGAGGTCGGGTTCTCTGCCCCACCGTGTGGTGAAAAGGAGGTCTTGTACAGGCTTCTCCGCCTTGCTGTGGGAGCAAAAGGAGAGAAACTTTTTGTTTAGTGCAATACCCGGAGGGGAGGCTCCGGGGAGTGGACGTAGGTCAAGTTGACCGAACTACTATAAAATCTGGTTTGCTTTTCTGATTCAGTTCTGCACTTTACTTTTTGATATTAACTGCGTGGGTGAATATCTGAGATTGATTTTTTCGTTTATGTTTAATTGTTTCCGCTGCTAAATATCGAAAAGATTTTTCATTGTTGTTGTGAAATTTTTAAATAACCAATTCACCCCCCCTCTTGGTTAGCCTCGGGACTAGTTCACTAGGGCTTAACATCCCAATCGAACTTTCAATTGGTATCAGACAGGGAATTAAAATTTAGGTTTAAAAACTTTTGAATTTGATCCATGGCTAACTGTAACAATCGTAATACTGCTGAAGGTTATTCTATTACAAGACCACCATTGTTTGATAATATTCCTTTTGATTTTTGAAAAACACGCATGTCTACTTTTCTGTAATCGATTGACTATCGCATGTGGATGTTAGTTAAGGATGGATACGAACCACCTTTTAGATTGATTAACAATGTGAAAACTGAATTGCCTTTTGCTGATTGGACATTTGATGATCGTGATTTAGCACAGTTAAATGCAAAAATGCTTGAACTGTTTCTTTTGTGCTTTTAAATATGAATACTATATGCGTGTTTCTAGTACAACGGGAAAAGAAATTTGGGATAGATTATGTATAACATACGAAGGTACAACTGAAGTCAAACAGTCTAGGTTAAACATCTTGTTACATGATTACGAACTTTTTTGCATGAAACCTAGTGAGACTATTTCAGAAATGTACACAAGGTTCACTCAGATTGTTACCTCTTTGCATGCTTTAGGTAGAGAACTTACTAACTACGAAAGAGTGAATAAAATTCTTAGATGTTTGCCTGCTTCTTATGATGCTAAGATTACTGTTATCACTGAATCTAAAGATTTAAATACTTACTCTATTGACAGCATACTTGGATCACTCATTGCTTACGAGCAAGGGGTGAACCAAAGAGAAATTAATGCAGGTGAACGCAAGAAAGAGAAGACAGTGGCACTAAAGGCCAAAGATTCAGATGCTAGCACTTCCGGGTCTGATAGCGATGATGTTGCCTTAATCACAAGGCAATTCAAGAGCTTTCTTAGGAAGAAGAATAAGAACTTTCACAAGTGAAACAAAGGTAAGACCAGTAGAAATTTTAAAGGTTCATCTGAATCTGTTTGTTTTGAATGCAGGAAGCCTGGACACATAAAGGCGGATTGTTCTACACTCAAGGCTCACCCAAGCAAGGAGAAGGGTGAGGAGAAACCAAAGTTTAGAAAGGACAAGAAGCGGATACAAAAGGCGTTCTAGGTAGACTCTGCATCCGACTCCTCTGAGACTGAAGCTGAAGAGGAGGAAATAAACTTGTGTCTGATGGCTGATGATCACCCTGGTCAATCAGACCAGGAAGAGGTATGTGAGCTATCTTACGATCAATTATTTGAAATTTCTGAAAAAATTCATACATCATATAGGAAGCTTAAGAAAACTCATGCTAGTCTGAAATTAGATTATTTGACTTTGCAAAAAGAGCATGATTATGTAGTTAAAGATCATTCCACACTTGATTCCAGTCACATGTCTTTGCTTGATGAATTCGATGAGTTGAACAAAAAATATTCTGATTTAACTGTTGAGCATGATTTGTTAAAAATATCGCATGTTGAATTAGGAGTTGCTTTTAAGAAAGTGAATGATATGGCTTGTGATTTAGAAAGTAATGAAAGTGTAAGAACTTTTGAAATTGCAAGTTTAAATAAACATATTGAGTTTTTGAAAGTAAAAATTAGTGCTTTTGAAAAGAACAAAACACCGCCTACTTTTGAACAGTTTTATGCACCGCCACCTTTTGAAAAATCTGTTGCAAGTTCATCAAAGCATGTTTCATATACATCTAGGAAGAGACACTATCACCCACGTAGATTAGTTAACCCTTTTCCTGGCGTTAGATATTTTTCATGTGGCATGTTAGGTCACATGCATCTCACACACTTGCACTGTTCACCGTAGTACACATTGGGTGTACAGACCCAAACTGCCTGTTTCACAGCACAGCACGCATGCATTGCATTCCTCTTTTCATAAGAAGGAACCCAAACCTGTTTGGGTTCCTAAGAATGATGTTTGATATTTTTGTAGGAGTGCTCTCACACAAGACCTCGTGAGAGCATGTGGTACCTGGACAGCGGATGTTCTAGACATATGACTGGAGATGTAAATCAGTTCATTTCGCTGGAGGCCAGAGCTGGAGGCAAGGTTACACTTGGAGATAACATCACCAGGAAGGTGGTAGGCTCAGGTAAAATTGGCGATTCAAAGAATTTTATGATTGATAATGTTTTGCTTGTAGATGGACTGAAACACAACTTGCTGAGCATCAGTCAACTTTGTGACAAGGGATACAGCATCAAATCCTGCCCACTGGCTGCATTTTAAGCTTAAATGATGAAGTTGTTTTGCAGGGGCAAAGGATCAACAACGTCTACAAGCTGGATGTAAGTTGCATTAAATCTGATAATTCAATTTGCTTAAAAACTGCTGCTGATGAGTCTTGGTTATGGCATAGGAGATTGTGTCATGCCAGTATGAAAACCCTTAGGAGAGTCACCCAGAAGGACTTAGTTAGAGGTGTGCCCAAGCTTAAGTTCACTAAGGATCACCTGTGTGATGCCTGTCAGTTAGGGAAGCAAGTCCAGTCCTCTTTTCACTATGTTAAGGACATTAGCACCTCTAGAAGTTCTTCACATGGACCTCTTTGGACCCATTAGCACTGCCAGCTTAGGGGGGAGAGTCTATGGGTTTGTGATTGTAGATGATTATTTGAGGTTCACTTGGGTTAAATTTTTGTCACATAAATCTGAGTCATTTGATGAGTTTAGATCTTTCTCTACTTGGATTCAGAAGAAGTTAGGATGTGAGATCATTACCATCCATAGTGATCACGGAGGGGAGTTTGAAAATGAAAGATTTGGAAGTTTTTGTGAGGATCAAGGGATTAGTCATAATTTTTCAGCTCTTAGGACCCCTCAGCAGAACGGGGTAGCTGAAAGGAAGAACAGGACCTTAGTAGAAGCCGCTAGAGCCATGCTTGCCGAGTATTCACTTCCAAAATACTTTTGGGCTGAAACGGTGAACACTGCCTGTTATGTGCTTAATAGAGTGAATGTGAGAGTCAAACTGAACAAGATACCTTATGAGATCATTAAGGGTAGAACTCCAATTCTGTCCCACCTCCATGTCTTTGGCTGTAAGGTTTTCATTCTGAACAACGGGAAGTCACCCTTAGGAAAATATTTAATTGATATGATCATATCGTCTTGGACGATCGCAGGATCATCCCGGATGATCAGGATCGTCTAGTGCATTTCAGTTGTACGTCCCGAACTGTGTTCAGGATGATTTGGGCACTTTTTGAATTAATCGTACCGGACGATGTCCCTATCGTCCTGGACGATAAAGTCATTTTTTGGTTGTCCAGCACAAGTTTCTCTGGACGACCCGAACTATCTTCTGGACGATATTCCTCGATTTGCACTAATCGTCCCGGACGATCGCATGATCATACGAGACGATATGAACAATTTTTTCTACTGATCGTCTAGAAGAGCCAGATCGTCCAGGCTGAAACAGTTGATTTTGAACTGTTCGTACAGGACGATCTTCCTGGACGATCTTGGCCGACCAGTTGTGATTTAAGGCAAATTTTAAGCCCTCCTATAAAAGAACTTTTTCTTGAAACAAGAAAAATCTTTTGCCACCTTCCTTCCCTGAGAAACCCTAGAGAGAGAGTTGGGAGAGAGAGAGAGGATCTTGTGAGTGGGAGTTAGTGAGGGATTCACTAAGGTTGCTCCAAGCACGGATCAGAGTCGTCTTCTCCACTCGTCGTCTTTCGTCTAGTCGGTGTTCGTCGTGGGAGGATCATTCGCAAGAAGATCCGGGGTTCTCTGCCCGCTTCAGGTGGAAGCAAAAGCAGTTCGAAGGTTCTCTGTCAGCTTCAGGAGGAAGCAAAAGGAGGTCGGGTTCTCTGGCCCACCGTGTGGTGAAAAGTAGGTCTTGTACAGGCTTCTCCGCCTTGCTGTGAGAGCAAAAGGAGAGACACTTTTTGTTTAGTGCAATACCCGGAGGAGAGGCTCCGGGGAGTGGACGTAGGTCAAGTTGACCGAACCACTATAAAATCTGGTTTACTTTTTTGATTCAGTTCTGCACTTTACTTTTTGATATTAACTGCGTGGGTGAATATCTGAGATTAATCTTTTCGTTTATGTTCAATTATTTCCTTGGTTAGCCTCGGGACTAGTTCACTAGGGCTTAACGTCCCTATCGAACTTTCAGGTTTTAGGCTTTAGGGTTTAGGGTTTAGGGTTTAGGGTTTAAGGTTTAGGGTTTTGGATTTAGGATTTCTAGGAATTTAGGGTTTAGGGTTTAGGGTTTTTTTGGGTTTTAGCGTAATGGGTTTTTTTAAGGTTTAGGGTTTAAGGTTTAGGGTTTTAGGGGTTAGGTTTTAGGGTTTAGGTTTTAGGCTTTAGGTTTTAGGATTTAGGGTTTGGGTTTAGGTTTAGGAATAAGGCTTTTACGGTTCAGGGTTTAGGGTTTAGGGTTTAAGCTTTTTAGGGTTTAGGGTTTAGGGTTTTTAGGGGTTTGGGTTTAGGGTTTAGAGTTTTTAGGAATTTAGGGTTTAGGGTTTAGGGTTTTTTAGTATTTAGGGTGTAGGGTTTTTTTAGGGTTTAGGGTTTAGGGTTTAGGGTTTGGGGATTAAGTTTTAGTGTTTAGGATTTTTAAGAATTTATGGTTTAGGGTTTAGGGTTTTTTAGGGTTTTAGGGTTTTAGGTTTTTTTAGGGTTTAGGGTTTAAGGTTTTTTTAGGGTTTTAGGGTTTAGGGTTTTCGGGTTAAGGGTTTAGGGTTTAGGGTTTTAGGGTTTAGGGTTTAGGGTTTTTAGGTGTTAGCGTTTGAGGTTTAAGGTTTTTAGGATTTAGAGTTTAGGGTTTAGGGTTTTTAGCGGTTAGGGTTTATGGTTTTTCGAAATTTAGGGTTTAGGGTTCAGGATTTTTTAGGATTTTTTTTAGGGTTTTAGCCTTTAGGTTTTAGGTTTTGGGGGTTTAGGGTTTAGGGTTTTAGGGTTTAGGATTTTGGTTTTAGGTTTTTTAGGGTTGAGGATTTAGGGTTTAAGGTTTTTAGGAATTTAGGATTTAGGGTTTAGGATTTTAGGGTTTAGGGTTTTAGGGTTTAGGCTTTATGGTTTTTAAGGGTTAGGGTTTAGAGTTTGGGGTTTTTAGGGTTTATGGTTTTGGGTTTAGGGCTTAGGGTTTAGGGTTTGGGGTTTAGAGTTTTAGGGTTTAGGGTTTAGGGTTTAGGTCTTTTATGATTTTAGGGTGTTTGGTTTTTTTAGGGTTTAAGGTTTTTAGGAATTTAGGATTTAGGGTTTAGGATTTCAGGGTTTAGGGTTTTAGGGTTTAGGCTTTAGGGTTTTTAAGGGTTAGGGCTTAGAGTTTTGGGTTTGTAGGGTTTATGGTTTTGGGTTTAGGGCTTGGGGTTTGGGGTTTAGAGTTTTAGGGTTTAGGGTTTAGGTCTTTTAGGATTTTAGGGTGTTTGGTATTTTTAGAGTTTATGGTTTAGGATTTTTTTAGGGTTTTAGGGTTTAGGGTTTAAAGTTTTTTGGTTTAGGGTTTATGATTTTTTTTAGGTTTAGGGTTTATGGTTTATGATTTTTAGGATTTTTAGGGTTAGGTTTTAGGGTTTAGCGTTTAAGGTTTAGGAATTAGGGTTTAGGGTTTAGTGTTTTATGTTTATGGCTTAGGGTTTAGGGTTTATGATTTTTAGGGTTTAGGGTTTTTTTTTAGGGTTTAGCGTTTAGGAGTTTTTAGGGGTTTTTACGTTTTTAGGGTTTAGGATTTAGTTTTTTTTTTAGGGTTTAGGGTTTAAGGTTTAAGGTGTAGGGGTTTTTTGGGTTTAGGGGTTAGGGTTTAGCGTTTAAGGTTTAGGGTTTAGGGTTTCTTTTTGGGTTTAAGGTTTAGGGGTTTTTAGGGTTTTTAGAGTTTTTAAGGTTTAGGTTTTTTAGGGGTTAGGGTTTAGGGTTTTTCGGAATTTAGGGTTTATAGTTTAACGTTTAGGGTTTAAGGTTTAGGGTTTGGGGTTTGGGGATTAGGGTTTTAGGGTTTAGGGTTTAGGGTTTAGGGTTTATGGTTTAAGGTTTAAGATTTTTAGGAATTTAGGGTTTATGGATTAGGGTTTAGGCTTTAAGGTTTTTTTTAGGGTTTTAGGGTTGTGAGATTTAGGGTTTAGGTTTAGGTTTTACGATTAAGGGTTTAGGTTTAGGTTTAGGAATTAAGGTTTTAGGGTTTACGGTTTTTAGAGTTTAGTCTCCAACTCATATTATTTCTAAAACTCCATCATTCTCCCTCTCTCTCCCCTCTCTAATTATTTCTAATTCACCATCATTCTCCCTCTTTCTCTATCTCCCTCTCTCTCTCTCTCTCTTTCTCTATCTCTCTCTCCCTCTCTCATTAATTCTAATTCTCCATCATTCTCGCTCTTTCTCTCTCTTTCTCCCTCACTCTCTCTCTCTCTCTGTTTTGCTCTATCTCTCTCTCTCCTTCTCTCATTATTTCTAATTGTACATCATTTTTCCATCTTGCTCTATTCCCTCTTTCTCTCTCTCTCTCTCTATATATATCTCTCTTTCTCTCTCCCCTCTGTCATTATTTATAATTCTCCGTTATTCTCCCTCTTGCTCTATCTACCATTTTCTCTCTCCTCACTCTCTCTCCTCTCTTTCTCTCTCTCTCTCTCTCCATCTCTCATTATTTCTCATTCTCCATCATTCTCCCTCTTGCTCTTTCTATATCTCTCTCTCTTTCTCTCTCTTTCCCCTCTCATTATTTCTAATTCTCCATGATTCTCCCTCCTACTCTATCTCCCTCTCTATTCTCTCTCTCTCTCTCCCCCTCTATCATTATTTTTAATTCTCCATCATTCTCCCACTTACTCTCTCTCTCTATCTTTCTCTCTCTCTTTCTCTCTCACTCTCTCCCATCTCTCATTATTTCTTATTCTCCCTCTCCCTCTCTCTCTTGCTCTCTCTCCCTCTCTTTTCTCTCTCTCTCTCTTTGTCTCTCTCTCTCTTCTCTCACTTTCCTTCTCTCATTATTTCTAATTCTCCATCATTCTCCCTCTTTCTGTATCTCTCCCTCTCTCTCTCTTCCCCTCTCATTATTTCTAATTCTCCATCATTCTCCCTCTTGCTCTATCTCCCACTTTTTCTCTCTCTTACCCTCTTCCTCTCTCTCTCCCTCTCTCATTATTTCTAATTCTTCATCATTCTCCCTCTTGCTCTATCTTCTTCTTTCTCTCTCTCTTGCTCTCTCTCTCTCTCTCTCACACATATTATTTCTAATTCTCCATCATTCTTCCATTTTCTCTCTTTCTCTCTCTTGCTCTCTCTCTTTCCTAACTCTCTATCTCTCCCTCTCTTATTATTTCTAATACTCCATCATTCTCCCTCTCGCTCTCTCACCCCTCACTCATTATTTCTAATTCTCCATCATTCTCCCTCTTGCTTTATCTCCCTCCTCTCTCTCTCTCTATCTCTCTCTCCCACTCTCTCCCTCTCTCATTATTTGAATTCTCCATCATTCTCCCTCTTTCTCTCTCTCTCTCTCTTGTTCTATCTCGCTCTAACTCCTGCTCTCTCTCTCTCGGTCTCTCATTATTTCTAATTCTATATCATTCTCCCTCTTGCTCTATTCCCTCTTTCTTTATCTCTCTCTCTATCCCTCCTCCCTCTCTCTCCCCCTCACTCATTATTGCTAATTCTCCATCATTCTCCCTCTTGCTCTATCTGCCATTTTCTCTCCTTCTCTCTATCTCTCTCTCTATCTCCATATCTTTCTCTCATGCATTATTTCTATTTCTCTATCATTTTCCCTCTTGTTCTATCTCCCTCATTCTCTCTCTCTCACTCTCTCTATCTTGTTCTATCTCTCTCTCCTCTCACTCTGTGCTATCTCTCTCTCTCCCTCTCATTACATCTAATTCTCCATCATTCTCTCTCTCTCTCTCTCTCTCTATTTGTCTCTCTCTCTTCCCCCTATCATTATTTCTAATTCTCCATCATTCTCCCTCTTGCTCTATCTCCCTCTTTCTCTCTTCCTCTCCATCTTTCTCCCTCTCTCAATATTTCTAATTCTCTATAATTATCCCTCTTTCTCTCTCCCTCTCTCTCTCTCACACATTATTTCTAATTCTCCATCATTCTCCCTCTTGCTCTATCTCCCTCTTTCTCTCTTCCTCTCCATCTTTCTCCCTCTCTCATTATTTCTAATTCTCTATAATTATCCCTCTTTCTCTCTCCCTCTCTCTCTCTCACACATTATTTCTAATTCTCCATCATTATCCCTCTTGCTCTATCTCCATCTTTCTCTCTCTCTCATTTCTTTCTAATTCTCCCTCTTGCTCTCTCTCTCTCTCTCTCTCTCTCTCTCTCTCTCTCTCTCTCTCTCTCTCTCTCTCTCTCTCTCTCCCACTCTCTCATTATTTTTAATTCTCCATTGTTCTCCCTCTTGCTCTATCTCCCATTTTCTCTCTCTCTCTCTCTATTTTCCTATCACTCTTAATCTTTCTCTCTCCCTCACTCATTATTTCTAATTCTCCATCATTCACCCTCTTTCTCTACCTCTCTCTCTCTCTTTCTCTCCCCCTCTCTCATTATTTCAAATTCTCCATCATTCTCCTTCCTAGTCTATCTCCCTCTCTCTCCTTTCTCTCTCTCTCTCTCCTCCTTCTCCCTCCTACCTTATCTCCCTCTCTCTCACTCTCTCTCTCTCCCTCACTCATCCTCTCTCGTCCTCTCATTATTTCTAATTCTCTATCATTCTCCCCCCTCCTCTCTCTCTACCTCTCTCATTATTTCTAATTCTAAATGATTCTTCCTCTCACTCTCTCCCTCTCTCTCTCTCTCTCTCTCTCTCTCTCCCCCTCTTTCTCTCCCTATCTCATTATTTTTAATTCTCCATCATTCTCCCTCTTGCCTAAACCCTAAATCCTAAACCCTAAACCCTAAACCCAAAATACTAAATCCTAAGCCTTAAACCCTAAAAACCCTAAAAAACAACCATAAAAACCCTAAACCCTAAAGCCCTAAAGCCTAAACTCTAAAGACCTTAACACCTCTCTCTCTCTCCCTCTTGTTCTATCTCCCTCGTTCTATCCCACTCTTGCACTCTTCCTCTCTCTCTCTCTCTCTTTCTCTCTCTCTCTCTCTCACTTACTCTCTCTCTCTTGCTCTATCTCCCTTCCTCTCTTTCCTATCTCTCTCTCCTCTCTCTCTCCTATCTCTCTCTCTTGATCTCTCATTATTTCTAATTCTCCATCATTAGCTCTCTCTGTTTCTCTCTGCCCACTCTGATCATTTCTAATTCTCCATCATTCTCCCTCTTGCTTTATCTCCCTCTTTCTCTCTCCCCCTCTCTCCCTCTCTCATTATTTCTAATTCTCCGTTATTCTCCCTCTTTCTCTCTCTCTCTCTCATTATTTCTAATTCTCCATCATTCTTTCTCTTGCTCTATCTCCCTCTTTCTCTCTCTCTCTCTCTCTCTCTCATTATTTAGGCAAGAGGGAGAATAATGGAGAATTACTAATAATGAGAGAGGGACAGAAAGAGGGAGAGAGAGAGAGGGGGAAGAATGTTGGAGAATTAGAAATAAGAGAGAAGGAGAGAGAGAGGGGTGAATGATGGAGAATTAGAAGTAATGAGAGAGGACGAGAGAGAAGGAGACAGAGAGAGAGAGATGGTAAGATAGAGAGAGAGAGAGAAAAAGATAAATAGGGAGGGAGAGCGAAAGAGAGAGAGAGGGAGGGAGATAGAGCAAGAGGGAGAGGGAGAGAGAGAGAGAGAGGGAGATTGAGTAGGAGGGAGAATGATGGACAATTAGAAATAATGAGAGAGGGACAGTGAGAGAAAGAGAGAGAGCAAGAGGTAGAATGATGGAGAATTAGAAATAATAAGAGAGATAGAGAGAGAGAAAATGGGAGAATAATCTTCCTCTCTTTTTCATTTTCTCTCTCTCTCTCTCTCTCCCGTCTCTCATTATTTCTAATTCTCCACTATTCTCCCTTTTGCTATATCTCCCTCTTTCTCTCTCTCTATCTCCTTCTCTCTCCCTCTCTCATTATTTCTAATTCTCCATCATTTTCCCCCTTTCTGTCTCTCTCTCTCTCTCACATTATTTCTAAATCTCCATCATTGTCCCTCTTGCTCTCTCTCTCTCTCTCTCATTATTTCCAATTCTCCATCATTCTCCCTCCTGCTCTATCTCCCTCTCTCTCTCTCTTTCATTATTTCTAATTCTCCATCATTCTCCCTCTTGCTCTCTCCCTCTCTCATTGTTTCTAATTCTCCATCATTCTCCCGCTTGCTCTATCTCCCATTCTCTCTCTCTCTTCTGCACTATTTCTCTCTCTATCTCTCTCCCTTTCTCTCTCTCTCTCTCCCCCTCTCATTCTTTCAAATTCTCCATCATTCTCCCTCTCTCTCTCTCTCTCTCTCTCTCTCTCCCTCTCTCTCTCTCTCTCTCTCTCCCTTTCCCTCTCTCATTATTTCTAATTCTCCATCATTCTCCCTCTTGTTCTATCTCTCTCTTTCTATCTCTCTTTTGCGCTCTTCCCCTCTCTCTCTTTCACTCACTCTCTCTCTCTCTCTTTCTCTCTCATTATTTCTAATTCTCCATCATTCGCTCTCTCTATCTCTCTCTCTCCCCACTCTCATCATTTCTAATTCTCCATCATTCTCCCTCTTGCTCTATCTCGCTCTTTCTCTCTCTCTCTCTCCCTCTCTCATTATTTATAATTCTCGTCATTCTCCCTCTTTCTCTCTCTGTCTCTCATTATTTCTAATTCTCCATAATTCTTCCTCTTGCTCTATCTCCCTCTTTCTCTCTCTCTCTCTCTCTCTCTCTCTCTCTCTCTCTCTTTCATTATTTAGGCAAGAGGGAGAATAATGGAGAATTACAAATAATGAGAGAGGGACAAAAAGAGGGAGAGAGATAGAGTGGGGAGAATGATGGAGAATTAGAAATAAGAGAGAAGGAGAGAGAGAGGGGGGGAGAATGATGGAGAATTAGAAGTAATGAGAGAGGACGAGAGAGAAGAAGACAAAGAGAGAGATGGCAAGAGAGAGAGAGAGAAAGATAGAGAGGGAGGGAGAGAGAAAGAGAGAGAGAGAGAGAGGGTGGGAGATAGAGCAAGAGGGAGAGGGAGAGAGAGAGAGGGAGATTGAGTAGGAGGGAGAAGGATGGAGAATTAGAAATAATGAGAGAGGGACAGAGAGAGAAAGAGAGAGAGAGCAAGAGGTAGAATGATGGAAAATTAGAAATAATGAGAAAGATAGAGAGAGAAAGAGAATAATCTTCCTCTCTCTTTCATTTTCTCTCTATCTCTATGTCTCTCGATATCTCTCTCTCTCCCGTCTCTCATTATTTCTACTCCCTTTTTCTATATCTCCCTCTTTCTCTCTCTCTCTCTCTATCTCCTTCTCTCTCCCTCTCTCATTATTTCTAATTCTCCATCATTCTCCCCCTTTCTGTCTCTCTCTCTCACATTATTTCTAATTCTCCATCATTATCCCTCTTGCTCTCTCTCTCTCTCTCTCTCTCTCTCTCATTATTTCCAATTCTCCATCATTCTTCCTCTTGCTTTATCTCCCTCTCTCTCTCTCTCATTATTTCTAATTCTCCATCATTCTCCCTCTTGCTCTCTCTCTCTCTCTCTCTCATTGTTTCTAATTCTCCATCATTCTCTCTCTTGCTTTATCTCCCATTCTATTTCTCTCCCTTTCTCTCTCTCTCTCTCCCTCTCTCATTCTTTCTAATTCTCCATCATTCTCCCTCTGCCTCCTCTCACTTTCTCTCCCTTTCCCTCTCTCATTATTTCAAATTGTCCATAATTCTTCCTCCTACTCTATCTCTCTCTCGCCCCCCTCTCCCTCTCTCATAATTTCTGATTCTCCATCATTCTCCCTCTTGCTCTCTATCTTGCCATCTCTCTCTCTCTTTCTCTCTTTCTATCTCTCTCTCGTCCTCTCTCATTATTTCTAATTTTCCATCATTCTCCCCCTCTCTCTCTCCCCCCTCCTCATTATCTCTTATTCTCCATCATTCTCCCTCTTTCTCTCTCTCTCTCTCTATAGCTCTATCTCTCTCTCTCGCTCTCTCTCTCTCTCATTATTTCTAATTCTACATCATTCTGCCTCTTGCTCTATTCCCTCTCTCTCTCTCTCTCTTTCTCTCTCTCTCTCTCTCCCGCTTTTTCTCCCTCTCTCATTATTTCTAATTCTCCATCATTCCTCCTCTTGCCTAAACCCTAAATCCAAAACCCTAAACCCTAAACCTTAAACCCTAAATCCTAAACCCTAAATCCCAAAAACCCTAAAAAAAAAACCTTAAAACCCTAAACCCTACTCCCTAAACCCTAAAAACCCTAAAAAATCCTAAAATTTCTAATTCCTTATCACTCTCCCTTTTGCTCTATCTCCCTCTCTCTCTCTTGCCATCTCTCTCTCTCTCTCTCTCTCTCTCTTTCTCTCTCTCTCTTTCTCTCTTTCTCTCTCTCTTTTTCTCTCATCCCCTCACATTATTTTAAATTCTCCACCATTCTCCCTCTTTCTCTCTCTCTCTCTCTCTCTCTCTCTCTCTCTCTCTCTTGTTATTATTTCAACTCTACTCTCTCTATCTCTCTCGTAGGGGAGATTTCGCCGCAGCGATAGATCGTAATAGCTCTTGGGTCATGGTGGGGGGTGGTCGTCGATCACCCTCCCGTCATTTTACGAGGAACGACAGAGGGAAGGCTGCTGTTGGTGGGAGTAGTTTGGTTGATTCGGCTGTTAAAATCGACGGAGGAAGGAATGTGGTAGGAGGGAGTAATTTGGGCACTGAGGGTATTAATGGAGGAGGGATTAGTGGTGAAAGGAGATTTTCATTTGCAGGGTCTGGAGGTTTTGCAGATATTGGGGCTGAAGGAAAGCGTCTGGTCTACGTTCAGTCACATGTCAAAGGTGGGGCTGTAAGATCTGTTGCTACGGAGAATGCTGCTAGTCAAGATGTGATATCTTGTGAGGAGCTGGATTCTCATTTGAATACTGAGGATCAGGAGACGATCTATCCGGATATGTCATTGCAGGATTCATCTGATGTGGATGAAGTTATGGAAATTCTGGGTGGCTGTGAGGACGTGGAATCTCCTTCGGAGGCGATAGGTCGAGCTGGATTTCAGTATGTAACGGAGGTGAGTAGTGAAGGCCACTGTTCATGGACATGATGAATACATTGGTGCCGACTTGGTGATTGATGGGCTGATGGATTCTGGGAGAAATTGGAGGCTTCTTCCATGGAACGGATTGAGGTGAGTAGGATTTTGCATAATCCAATGTTTGAACATGAGAATGTGCAGTTTATGTTTGGAGGTTTGGGAAGGATTGGAGACCTAGGCAATGCATCTTTATGTCGTAATGGTCGGGATACTAGTATGGATCTTGATCCTTGTTTGCAGAAGGCACAAGTTAAGTTTGGTAAAGTTGGGGAGATAGATGAAGGAAAGGATTCGAGTAGAGAAGGTTTTCTTTCTATGAAGGGGGATGGTATAGGTTCTGGACGATTTGGATCTCCCAATGTTTCAGGATGAACTCCTTATGCTCGTAGAAATGCCTCTGTGGAGGAATTGCCTTCACAGCAGCCCTAGCAGAGGTCTTCACCTGTCATGTCTGTTAAGAGGGAAATTGATGGTAAGGGAGTAGCCTTTAATGTGTGGAAGAAGCCTTTGCCTATCAGATTGTGCTTAACAGAAGATGCAGGTAGCTTTTTACGGGAGGATGGATTGGTGAGATTGGATTTGAACCAGGCCAGAGGGAATATTCAAAGTTGAACAGGGTAATGGTTGGCTACTTATTGGGACGTCGCCTTCCTTTTGGGTGGTGTAGAATGAACTTCAGTGTAAATGGGGGCAGCTTGGTCTTACACAAATCACGCCTATGTGGTCAGATTATTTTCTCTGTTGGTTTGAGAACATGGAGGCACGGAATAATGTTCTGATTGGGGGCCATGGTATATTGCTGGACAGATTATTGGAGTTGACCAATGGTCTCCACGTTTATCATCCAAATCGTTGAAAGGGTTTACGTCTCCAGTTTGGATTAGGCTCCCAAATTTGCCTTTCGAGTATTGGGATGAATCCAATTTAGCTAGATTGGCTGCGGGTATTTGAGAACCTTTGTTTATGGATGAACAAACAAAATATTTGAATAGATGTGCTTTTGCACGTATTTGTGTGAGATTGGAATTGTCTAAAAGGATGCCTAAAGAGTTTGGGACAAGGCTTGGAAGGAACCTTCTTCCAGCCAATTGAGTATGAGGGTATACCATTGATTTGTTTAGAGTGTGGGAAAGTTGGCCGATGTGTGTAAGGAGGTTCGCACTCAACATAGGCAGCAAGCACAGAAAGTTGTAGATGAGCAGGGACAATCAGATTTGCATGGATCTGGGCTAGGGGCTGGTGTTGATTTAACTCAAGGAGGTTTGGGTGGCTCGGTGGCTGAATGTTCTTTAGGTTCTTGTTTGGCAAATGGAAAGTTGAAAGTGGAAGCTAGTTCATCTCAAGATCATTCTACGATTGTGGATGTGGAATATGGGGAGTGGACTGTGGTTACAAGGAGGAGACGTTCTAACTATTCCAGATCTGGGAATAGACCTCAATCGGTTAACAGCAAGCCTGTTTCTTAGGATAAGATTAGTAAGCCTGTTTGGAGGGAAGTTTAGAAAACTCAAGATAATGCGGGGTAAAGGTGTTGGGTAAGGAGCAAATTGTTGAGGTGCCTGGTGGTAGCAGTGTGGCGACGGGGGGTTTGTTACCATCCAGTTCAGAAACTGGTGAAAAATAGGAATTGGAAAGATCCTTGTTCAGTCAGTTCTCCCTCCCAGCTATTGGTTCCTAAAGTTTTGAAATTATCAGATAGCATTTCTGGAAAGGCTGGGGTGTTGAAGCCTAAGAGAAGATTGGATAGATATTCCAAGGATCGTTTTGCTAATGAATTGGCTCAGCTTGTCTCTGTGAAGAAGTTACCTCGTGCCAGGAGGAGCAATGTATTGGGGGCTGATCACTTGGCCACTTCTATAGAACATTTTGTTATGGTTACAAATAAAACAAGTTGTAAGAAGGGAGGTGGTGCAGGTATGGATATGGAGGCTTCTTGCCAGGTTCCAGGTATCCTTCAATTTAGTACGACGCGACCACTCAAGTAAATTAATGTATAGTTTAATTTGTTGGAATTGTAGAGGTGCTCTCAAGAAGGAAACAGGTAATTACTTACGTCACCTCATTGGGGAGTTTGATTTTAGTCTTATTGGATTACTTGAGACAAAGATGGATTCGTTTTCTAGAAGAGATATTGATAAACTTGCGGGTAGGGACTGGGATTTTGCTTTCCAACCGGCTATTGGCAGATCAGGATATATTTTGGTTATCTGGAAAAGTAATGTTGCTTCATTTCAAATTACTTTTCAAACAAATCAGTGCATTATCGGAAGGTTTCAATTAAATAATTCTATTGATTGGGAGGTTGCGATTGTGTATGCAAATAAGGATAGATACATAAGGACAGAGGTTTGGAAAGATATATCTAGATTTCATTTATCAGGATCTCCTCTTTTGGTTGGGGGTGATTTATATAGGGTAGATGAAACCATCCTATATTCATGGATCCAGGGCCTACCTTAAAGGGCATTAAGGATAAAGTTGAATCCATTATATGAAATTTTGCCTCAGTTTTGAGTTTTCCAATTTCTAATAGAAGAGTGATTGAACCCAAAGCTCTCTTGCCTTTTTTGTTGAACCCACGTAGCACCAACTTGTTAGTGGCGAGCTTACTGATATCAACTTTTAAGATAGGCAAGGGTCTTTATATTCATCATATTGACCGATGCACCTAGATCAATAAGGACTCTTGATAACTTAAAGTTTTCTACGTTTACACTAATGTAAAGAGGGCAGTTATGATCAGCGGCACCCAGAAGTAGGTTTTCATCCGAAAAGGTTACTCTCAGGATTTCCTTGAAGTAGAGGTCCTCGTTTTCTAGAAGAGATATTGATAAACTTGCGGGTAGGGACTGGGATTTTGCTTTCCAACCGGCTATTGGCAGATCAGGATATATTTTGGTTATCTGGAAAAGTAATGTTGCTTCATTTCAAATTACTTTTCAAATAAATCAGTGCATTATCGGAAGGTTTCAATTAAATAATTCTATTGATTGGGAGGTTGCGATTGTGTATGCAAATAAGGACAGATACATAAGGACAGAGGTTTGGAAAGATATATCTAGATTTCATTTATCAGGATCTCGTCTTTTGGTTGGGGGTGATTTCAATTGTATATTGTCTAAGGATGATAAGAAGGGTGGTAAGGCTTTTGTTTATTCTTTGGCTGTAAGCGAAATGGAGGAGTTCATGCCTGCTAATGATCTATTGGACCTAGGTTTCTCTGGTCCTGCATTTACCTGGACAAACAATAAGGATGCTAGAAGCAGAATTTATTCAAGGCTGGATCGGTTTCTTATCAGCTCTTCGATTCTTGACTCTTTTCAAGGTTTGAATGTTCGACATCTTACTAGATTGGCATCTGATCACTGCCCAATTTTGTGCAATATCCAAGTGGAGTTCGAAAGAATGCATTCCCACTGGATTAAGTTTGAAGACATTTGGGCTAGTTATCCGAAGGCTTGGCAGTTGGTTTGGGATAAATGGAAAGTGGAAGATTTGGGGAATGAAGCATCCAAACTCCACAAAAAGTGCCAGAGGTCTCTCAAGGCTCTTTACTTTTGGACCAAAAATAAGTACAAAATGCTTTATCAATTGAAAGAGGAACTTGATGGGGAGATCAAATCTTTGCAGGAGTTGGAATGTTTGCCGTGTGGGCTCTCTGAGGTGCAAACCGAAGATTTGAAGTATAATGTGCAGTTATTGAATGGCACGCTTGCTCGCATTATGATGTGGTGGAAACAACGTGCTAAAGTTAAATGGATTGAAGAGGGGGATGGGAATACTCGTTTCTTTCACTCCATGGCATCTGCTCGCAAGAGATCCAATTGGATAGAAGCATTAAAACTTCCAGATGGGACTTTAATAACGGAGGGGAAGGATATTTCTATATTATTTAGATTATTTTCAGAGTTCTTTGATCAGAAGTGGCGTGGGCGACCTGTTATGGAGGATGGTTGTCCTTCGTTTGAGAACCATAGAGGCTTGGTGGCACGTTATGCTGATGTCCTGGACAGGGAGGTGACGGGTGAGGAGATTTGGTCTGTAATCAGTTCTCTGGGGCGTGATAGGGCTCCTGGGCAGGATGGCATTTCGGTGTCTTTCTTCAAGAGCTTCTGGGATATTGTAGGAGATCAAGTCATAAAGGCTTGTTTGGAGTTCTTTTTAACCGGCTGTATGGATCCATGTTGGAAGAAGACTGTTGTGGTATTGTTGCCTAAAGTTAAGAACCCTGATCATCCTTCAAAATTCAGATCGATTAGTCTTTGCCAGACAATCTATAAGATTGTTGCTAAGTTTTGGTTAACAGATTTAAAGGAGTTTTGCCGATGGTGATTTCTGAGGAACAAGCCGCTTTTGTACCGGGACGTTTTATTTCTAACCATTGCTTATTGGGGTAGGAACTAATGAATAAGTTTAAAGTCTCTACTTTTGCTAAAGGTTTTTTGGCTTTGAAAGTGGACATGGAGCAAGCCTATGATAAAATGAGTTGGCAGACTTTGGAGCTTGTTCTGAGACGAATGGGTTTTCCTCCTAAATTTTGTTCGTGGGTGTTGAATTGTGTTCAAGCTCCTAGATTTTTCATCCTAGTAAACAGACAGCTAACAGGATGGATTAGTGCAGATTGTGGATTCCGGCAAGGGTGTCCTTTATCACCATATTTGTTCATCCTCTGCTCAGAACTGCTGTCCTTACATTTTCATCAGAGATTTCAGGAGTTGGGTGTGCTTATCTGTGTGGGGGGACCTCCTGTCTCACATCTCTTTTATGCTGACGATATTTTGATCTTTGCAGGTGCTTCCATCCCTAATGTTAAGAAGGTTATGTCTATTCTGAAGGATTATTGTTGATGGATGGGCCAAAGTGTTAACCATATGAAATCAGCTATTATGTTCAGCAAATTGATGTCATCCACCACAAAGTCTCGCTTGGCAAAGATTACTGGTTTCCGTAAGGTGGAAGAGATGGAATACTTAGGCATTAAATTAGCTTTGAGGAGGCTGACCAAGGCGGATTTTACTCCACTTCTACAGAAAGCTCATGCTTGTACCTTGGCTTGGGGCATTAGACATCTTTCTTTAGCGGGAAGGGTTACTTTAATTAACTCTGTATTGCTTCCTCTATCCGAGTATGTGATGACTCATACTGCAGCTCTAAAAAATGTGTTAATGGATATTGAAAAGCTATGTCGTAGCTTTCTTTGGGACAAGGATTCTAATCAGAGAAGTCTTCATTATGCTTCATGGGAAAGTATTACTCGACCAAGACGATTGGGAGGGCTTGGTTTTCATACAAGTATTAGATGGATTGGGCCTTTACGTGCTCGAATTGCTTGGGACTTCATTAACAAGCCAATGGATCTCTTCCAGCGTTCTATGAGACAGAAATATGGTGGCTGGCCATGGGTGCAAGAGTGTAGACGTGGGGATTTAATTTGTTGGAAGATTATATGTGAAGGTGCGAGTAGTTTGAGTATTTGCTGGAAGGTATGTGATGGCAGAGAAATTGATGTTATAAACCATATTTGGATATTAGATAGGGCTATTTCTTTGTGGCCTACTTTTTGTGACATTGAAGCAATGGAGAACTTGATAGTTGCGGATTCTATCACGGAGCAGAGAGTTTGGAATAAGCAGAAATTGCTAGTCTGCTTTGCAGAAATGTTGGCTGACAGAATTTGTGAGATTACTGTAGGGAAAGATATGAATGCTGATACATTAGAACTTTTGAAAAGCCCGTTTAGCTCTACAGTCTAGGCTGCTGCTATAGCAGATTATTCCAGGATAATGAGGATCCCATTTTCACTATTTTTAAGATTGGGATGTGGCCTAGGGAGAGGTTGTTTTGGTGGAGGTTATTTAAAGGTATTGTTCCAACGAATTATTGGTTGTTTACACGAGGATTTGAGGTTAATGTGGATTGTCCTGTTGGTTGCCATGAGATTGAAGATATAGATCATATTATGACTAGATGCAAACAGCTAAGAGATATCTTGGATATTCTGGATAGATGGGGATTCGCTATCCCTCGGTTTTCTTCTTTTAAGGAGCTGAAGGTATCGTTGGAAGGATTTGCTGATGTTAAGGATCGTTGGGCACTTTTATACTGCTGTGCTACTTATCAAAGTTGTAGGAATAGGAACTCAATTAAGCATGGCAAGAGTGCTGTACACCTATTGTCATGACAGCGAATATCTTGGAAGCTCTTAATCAATCTTTTTTTCAACCCGCATGGAGCAATGGGACACTACCCAATCCTTTGGATTGTGCAATTGTTATTCTTGGTGTCCTCCCCCCACAGGTTGGTTGAAAATAAATGTGGATGGAGCGCTACTTAGATCGAATGCTGGGGGAATTGGGATAGTTATCCGGGACAGTTTTGGTAATTTAATTGTTGCAGCCGGGTGGAGTATCACTCATTGGGATAGTGCGCAGGTGGAAATGATTGCTCTCTACTATATAGATAGGCCACTTCTCGATTGGATGTTTGAATTGAATGGGGTTATTATTGAGGGGGATAAGGCCAGTATTATAAGATACATGCAAAACTTCAAGCAGGGAGAGTTTTGGAAGGTAAAGCCGATGGATGGTGATAAGTTGAATTGGATAAAGTTGTTTCACTAGGTTATATTTGTGCATACTTACAGGAGGTTCAACAAAGCGGCACACTTTTATAGGAGATAGTAATAATTCTTGTATTCCACAAGAATTTTTTAATATTCTTGAGGAAGATAGTAGCTCTTTTTGTTCTGTTTAGGGGCTGGTTGGCCTTTTCTTTCCTTGCTTTTGGTAGTAGTAGCTTTATAATAGCCTTTTAGTTGAATGCAATAGAAGCAAATATTCAGTTCTCTCTCTCTTGCTCTATCTATCACTCTCACTCTCTCTCCCTCTCTCATTATTTCTAGTTCTACATCATTCTCCCTCTTGCTCTATTCTCTCCCTCTCTCTCTCTATCTCTCTCTCTCTCCTCTCTCCTCTCTCTCTCCCTCTTTCTCTCCCTCTCTCATTATTTCTAATTCCCCATCATTCTCCCTCTTGCCTAAACCCTAAACCCTAAATCCTAAACCCTTAAAAAAAAACCTCAAAACCTTAAACCCTAAAAAAAACCGTAAACCCTAAACCCTAAAAACCTTAAACCCTAAACCCTAAACATTAACCCTTAATCCTAAGCCCTAAAACCCAAAAAAACCCTAAACCCTAAAACCCTAAAAAACCCTAAACCCGAAACACTAAACCCTAAACCCTAAACACTAAACCCTAAACCCTAAACCTTAAACCTTAGCCCTTAAAAAACACTTAAACCCAAAACTCAAAACCCTAAACACTAAACCCTAACAATAAAACCTAAACCCTAAAACCCTAAAAATAACCCTAAACCCTAACCCTAAACCCTAAACCTTAAACACTAAACCCTAAACCCTACACGTAAAAAATCCTAAAAAAAAACCGTAAAACACTAAACCCTAAAAAAACCCTAAATGCTAAACGCTAAACCCTAAAAACCCTAAACCCGAATCCTAAACCCTAAACCCTAAACCCTAAAACCTTAAAACACTAAAAAACCCTAAACCCTAAAACCCTACACCCTAAACCCTAAACCCTAAAACCTAAACCCTAAAACCTAAAAACCCTAAACCCTAAAACCTTAAAAACCCTAAACCCTAAATCCTAAACCCTAAACCCTAAACCCTAAAACCATAAAACACTAAAAAACTCTAAACCCTAAAACCTACACCCTAAACCCTAAACCCTAAAACCTAAACCTTAAACCCTAAATGCTAAACCTTAAATCCTAAACCCTAAACCCCAAAAACCCTAAACTCTAAACCCTAAAACCTTTAAAAAAACCCTAAATCCTAAAAAAAAAAGCAAACCCTAAACCTGAAACCCTAAAAACCTTAAACCCTAAACCTAAACATTAACCATAAACCCTAAACCTTTAAACCCTTAAAAAAAAACCTTAAACCCTAAAAACCCTAAGCCCTAAACCATAAAACCCTTAAAAACCCTAAACCCTAAACCATAAACACTAAACCCTAAACCCTAAATCTTAAACCTTAAACCCTAAACCTTAAACCCTAAAAACCCTTAAAAAAAATGCTAAAACCCTAAACCCTAAAAACTCTAAAAACTCTAAATAACCATAAACCCTAAAAAAACCCTAAATCATAAACCCTAAAAACTTTAAACCCTTAACCCTATACCCTAAACCATAAAGCCTAAACCCTAAAACCCTAAAAAAAATCCTAAACCCTAAACCCTCAAACCCTAAAAAAAATCCTAAACCCTAAACACTAAAAAAATCATAAACCCTAAAACTCGAAACACGAAACCCTAAACCCTAAACCGTAAACTATAAACCCTAAACCCAAACCCTAAACCCTAAACCTTAAACTCTAAAACCCTAAACGCTAAACCTTAGACCCTAAAACCGAAACCCCAAACCTAAATCCTAAACCATAAATCCTAAACCCTAAGCCCTAAAACCCTAAATCCTAAAAACCCTAAACCCTAAACCCTTAAAACCTTAAAAAACCCTAAACCCTAAACCCAAAAAAACTGTAAACCCTAAAACCAAAAAAACTGTAAACCCTAAACCCTAAAAACCATAAACCCTAGACCCTAACCATAAACCCTAGACACTAAAACCCTTAAAAAAAATCTTAAACCCTAAAAATCCTAAACTCAAAAAAGCCCTAAATTCTAAAACCCTTGAAAACACTAAACCCTAAACCGTAAACCCTAAACCATAAAACCTAACCCTTAACCCTAAACCCTAAATCCTAAATCTTAAACCGTAAACCCTAAACCCTAAACCCTAAAAACCCTTAAAAAAAATGCTAAAACCGTAAACCCTAAAAACCCTAAAAACTCTAAAAAATCATAAACCCTAAACCCTAAAAACCTTAAACCCTTAACCCTATATCCTAAACCATAAACCTTAAACTCTAAAACCCAAAACCCTAAAACCTTAAAAAACTCCTAAGCCCTAAACCCTAAACCCTAAAAACCCTAATCCCAAAACCCTAAAAAAATCCTAAACCCTAAAACCCGAAACCCTAAACCCTAAACCGTAAACCATAAACCCTAAACCTAAACCCTAAACCCTAACCCTAAACCCTAAATCCTAAACACTAAACCTAAAACCCCAAACCCGAAAAATCCAAAAAAAAATCGTAAAACCCTAAACCCTAAACCCTAAAAATCTTAAAAACCCTAAAATACCCTAAACCCTAAACCCTAATCCCTAAACCCCAAACCCTAAAAACCTTAAACCGTAAACCCTAAACCCTAATACCCCCAAAAAAACCCTAAACCCTAAAAACCCTAAAACCCTAAAAAAACCCCAAACCCTAAAAACCCTAAACCTTAAGAGAACCCTAAACCCTAAAGCCATAAAACACTAAAAAACCCTAAACCCTAAAATCTCAACCCTAAACCCTAAATCCTAAACCCTAAACCCTAAAAAAAAACCCTAAAAAATCCCAAAAAACTTTAAATCCTGAACCCTAAACTTAAAGTCCTAAAATCTAAACCCTAAACTACAAATTCTAAAAATTAAACTCTAAACCATAAACCCTAAACCTTAAACCCTAAAAACCCTAAACTCTAAACCCTAAACCATAAACCCTAAACCCTAAACCCTAAAAACCCTTAAAAAAACCACTAAAACCCTAAACCCTAAAAACTCTAAAAAAATCATAAACCCTAAACCCTAAAAAAAAACCCTCTACCCTAAACCCTAAAAACCTTAAACCCTTAACCCTATACCCTAAACCATAAACCTTAAACCCTAAAACCCAAAACCCTAAAACCTTAAAAAAAATCCTAAGCCCTAAACCCTAAACCTTAAACCGTAAACCATAAACCCTAAACCGTAACCCTAAACCCTAAACCCTAAACCCTAACCCTAAACCGTAAACCCTAAACCCTAAACCCCAAACCCTAAACCCGAAAAACCCTTAAAAAAAACCGTAAAACTCTAAACCCAAAACCCTAAAAACCTTTAAAATCCTAAAATACCGTAAACGCTAAACCCTAAAAAAAACCCTAATCCCTAAACACCAAACCCTAAAAATCTTAAACCCTAAACCCTAAACCCAAAAACCCCCCCAAAAAATAAACCCTAAAAAAAAACCCTAAACCCTAAAAACCTTAAAACCTTAAAAACCCTAAAATACACTAAACCCTAAAACCGTAAAAAAACCCTAAACCCTAAAGCCATAAAACACTAAAAAACCCTAAACCCTACAATCTCAACCCTAATCCCTAAACCCCAAACCCTAAAAATCTTAAACCCTAAACCCTAAAAACCCTAAAAAAAAATCCTAAACCCTAAAAACCTTAAAACCTTAAAAACCCTAAAATACACTAAACCCTAAAACCCTAAAAAAAAACCCTAAACCCTAAGAAAACCCTAAACCCTAAGAAAACCCTAAACCCTAAAGCCATAAACACTAAAAAACCCTAAACCCTACAATCTCAACCCTAAACCCTGAACCCTAAACCCTAAACGCTAAAAACCCTAAAAAAAAACCTTAAAAAACCCCAAAAAAACTCTAAACCCTAAACCCTAAACCCTAAGCCCTAAAATCTAAACCCTAAACAATAAATCCTAAACCCTAAACCATAAACCATAAACCCTAAACCATAAACCCTAAAAACCCTAAACTCTAAAACCTAAATCATAAACCCTAAACCCTAAACCCTAAAGCCTAAACCGTAAACCCTAAACCATAAACCCTAAACCCTAAACGCTAAACCCTAATCCTTAAACCCTAAATGCTAAATCCAAAAACCTAAACGCTAAACCCTAAACCCTAAACCCGAAAACACTAAACCCTAAACCCTAAACCCTAAAACCTAAACCCTAAACCCTAAACCTTAAGCCCTAAAACCCTAAACCCTAAACCCTTAACACTAAACCCTAAAAAACCTTGCACTCTAAGCCCTAAAAAACCCTAAACTCTAAACCCTTAATGAGAGGGAGAGAAAGATGGAGAGAGAGAGAAGGAGAGAGAGAGAGAGAGAGAGAGAGAGAGAGAGAGAGAGAGAGAAAGGGAGTATAGCAAGAGGTAGAATGATGTAGAGTTAGAAGATAGAAATAATGATAGAGGGAGAGAGAGAGAGATAGAGATGGGGGGAGAATGAAAGAGAATTAGAAATAATAAAAGAGGAGGAGAGAGAGAGAGAAAGATGGCAAGAGAGAGAGAGGGAGAATGATGGAGAATTAGAAATTATGAGAGAGAAGGGGAGGGGGAGAGAGAGAGGGGGGGGATAAAGTAGGAGGGAGAATGATGGAGAATTAGAAATAATGAGAGAGGGAAAGGAAGAGAAAGAGAGAGATAGAGCAAGATAAAGAACTATGGAGAATTAAAAATAATGAGAGCGGGAGAGATATATATAGAGTGAGATAGGGCAAGATATAGAGAGAGAGAGAATGGGAGAAAGAGAAAGAGGGAGAATGATGGAGAATTAGAAATAATGAGAGAGAGAGAGAGAGCAAGAGGGAGAATGATGAAGAATTAGAAATAATGAGAAAGGGAGAAAATGATGGAGAATTAGAAATAATATGAGAGAGAGAGAGAGAAAGAGGGAGAATTATAGAGAATTAGGAATAAAGAGAGAGGGAGAGAGAGAAAGAGGAGGATAGAGCCAGAGGGAGAATAATGGAAAATTAGAAATAATGAGAGAGGGGAGAGAGAGAGAGAGAGAGAGAGAGAGAGAGAGAGAGAGAGAGAGAGAGAGAGAGAGGGGATAGAGCAAGAGGAAGAATGATGGAGAACTAGAAAGAATGGAGAGAGAGTGAGATAGAGGAGAGAGAGAGAAAGAAAGACGGAAAAAGGTAGATAGAGCAAAAGTGAGAATGATGGACAACTAGAAATAATGAGAGAGAGAGTGAGAGAGGGAGGGAGATGGAGCAAGATGGAGAATGATGGTGATTTAGAAATAATGAGAGGGAGAGAGAGAGAGAAAGAGAGCAAGGGGGAGAGAGAAAGAGGGAGATAGAGGAAGAGAGAGAAAGATGGAGAATTACAAATAATGAGAGGGGGAGAAAGAGAGAGAGTGAGTGAGAGAGAAAGAGAGAGAGAGAGGGAGATAGCGAAAGAGGGAGAATGGTGGAGAACTAGAAAAAAATGAGAGAGAGAGAGAGAGAGAGCAAGAGGGAGAATGATGGAGAATTATAAATAATAAGAGGGAGAGAGCAAGAGAGCGAGAGTGGGACGGAGATAGAGCAAGAGGGAGAATGATGGAGGATTAGAAAAAATGACACAGAGAGAGAGAGAGAGCAAGAGGGAGAATAATGGAGAATTGAAAATAATGAGAGATGGAGAGAGAGAGAGAGATAGAGAGAGAGAGGGATATAGAGTAAGAGGGATAATGATGGAAAATTAGTAATAATGAGAGAGAGTGAGAGAGAGAGAGAGGTTGAGAGAGAGAGAGATAGAGCAAGAGGGAGAATGTTGGAGGATTAGAATAATGAGAGAGGGAGAGAAAGATATAGAGAATGTGAGAGGGAGATAGAGTAAGAGAGATAGAGAGAGAAAGATGCTGATAGAGCAAGCGGGAGAATGATGGAGAATTAGAAATAATGAGAGAGGGGGGTGAAAGAGGGAGATGGAGAAAGAGAGAGAGAGAAAGAGGGAGTTAGACAAGAGAGAGAATGATGGAGAATTAGGAA
>CM034300.1:36802960-36820889 GCA_019925795.1 Dendrobium chrysotoxum | reverse complement strand
TTAGGGTTTAGGGATTTTTTTAGGGTTTTAGGGTTTAGGGTTTTAGGGTTTATTGATTAGGGTTTAGGGTATAAGGTTTTTAGGGTTTAGAGTTTAGGGTTTTTTTGGGTTCTTTAGGGCTTTTAGGGTTTAAGGTTTATGGTTAAGGGTTTAGGGTTTAGGGTTTTTTTAAGGTTTTCTAGGGTTTAGGGTTTAGGGTTTAGGGTTTTAGGGTTTAGGATTTATGGTTTTTTAGGGTTTTAGGATTTTAGGGTTTAGGGTTTATGGTTTCTTAGGGTTTTTATAGGGTTTTTAGGGTTTAGGTTTTAGGGTTTTAGGGTTTTTTTTTTAGGGTTTAGAGTTGGGGTTTTTTGTTTAGGTTTTAGGGTTTAGGGTTTAGTGTTTTTAAGGGTTTTATGGTTTAGGGTTTTTTTAATGTTTAGGGTTTAGGGTTTAGTGTTTTTCTTAGGGTTTTAGGGGTTAGGGTTTTAGGGTTTAGGGTTTAAGGTTTAGGGTTAGAGTTTAGGGTTTAAGGTTTAAGGTTTTAGGGTTAAGAGTTTAGGGTTTTACTTACCCCGCTGAGTTCTTACTCTTAGAGCGAGAATTTTAGGGTTTAGGGTTTTTTTAGGGGTTTAGGGTTTTTAGGGTATAGGGTTTAGGGTTTTTGGTTTTGGTTTTTTTTTTTAGGGTTTCGGGTTTAGGGATTTAGGGTTTAGGGTTTAAGGTTTTCAGGCTTTAGGGTTTAGGTTTTAGGGTTATGGTTTAGGGTTTAGGATTTAGGGTTTAGGGTTTAGTATTTTTTAGGGTTTCAGGGTTTTACGGTTTTTTTAGGGTTTAGGGTTCAGAGTTTTATGATTTTTTATTTAGGGTTTTTAGGGTTTTAGGGTTTTGGGTTTAGGGTTTTTTTGGGTTTTAGGCTTTAGTGTTTTTAGAGTTTAGGGTTTAGAGATTTTTTTAGGGTTTTAGGGTTTATGGATTAGGGTTTAGGGTTTAAGGTCTTTAGAGTTTAGGGTTTAGGGTTTTTTAGGGTTATTTAGGGCTTTTAGGGTTTAGGGTTTATGGTTAAAGGTTTAGGGTTTTACGGTTTTTTTTAAGGGTTTTTAGGGTTTAGGGTTTAGGGATTATGGTTTAGGGTTTAGGGTTTTAGGGTTTAGGGTTTAGGATTTTTTAGGGTTTTAGGGTTTAGGTTTTTAGGGTTTTTAGGGTTTATCGGGTTTAAGGTTTATGGATTAGGGTGTAGGGTTTTATGGCTCTTTTTTAGGGTATTTAGAGTTTAGAGTTGGGGTTTTGGGTTTAGGTTTTAGGGTTTAGGGTTTAGTATTTTTAAGGGTTTTAGGGTTTAGGGTTTTATTACGGTTTAGAGTTTAGGGTTTAGGGATTTTAGGGTTTAGGGTTTTTTTTAGGGTTTTAGGGATTAGGGTTTTAGGGTTTAGGGTTTAGGGTTTAGGGTTAGGGTTAGGGTTTAGGGTTTAGGGTTTAGAGTTTTTAGGGATTTAGGGTTTTGGGTTTAGAGTTTAAGGCTTACGGTTTTAGGGTTCAGGGTTTAGGGTTTTTTAATTTTTTACTTACCCCGCTGAGTTCTTACTCATAGAGCGAGACTTTTAAGGTTTAGGATTGTTTTAGGGGTTTAGGATTTTTAGGGTTTAGGGTTCAGGGTTTTTTTTAGGGTTTTCGGGTTTAGGGATTTAGGGTTTAGGATTTAAGGTTTAGGGCTTAAGGTTTTTAGGCTTTAGGGTTAAGGGTTTAGGGTTTTTTAGGGTTTTTAGGGTTTAGGGTGTAGGGTTTAGGGATTTAGGGTATTTTTTTATAGGATTTTTAGGGTTTAGGGTTTAGGGTTAGGGTTTAGGGTTTAGGATATAGGATTAAGGTTTTAGGGTTTAGGGTTTAGTGTTTTTTAAGGTTTTAGGGTTTACGGTTTTTTTAGGGTTTAAGGTTTATGGTTTTTAGGGTTTAGGGTATAGGGTTTTAGGGTTTTTGAGTTGAGGGTTTAGGGTTTATGGTTTTAGGGTTTAGGTTTTAGGGATTTTTAGGGTTTAGGGTTTTTTTAGGGTTTAGGCTTTAAGGTTTAGGATTTCTCCTCTCGCTCTCTCTCTCTCTCTCTCATTATTTCTCATTCTCCATCATTTTCCTTCTTGCTCTCTCTCCCTCTCTCTCCTCTCTCTCTCTAACTTTCTCTCTCATTATTTCTAATTCTTCATCATTCTTCTCTTGCTCTCTCTCCCTCTCTCCATCCCTCCCTCCCTCCCTCCCTCCCTCCCTCTCTCTCTCTCTCTCTCTCTCTCTCTCTCTCTCTCTCTCTCTCTTTGTCTCTTTCTCTCCCTCTCTCACTATTTCTAATTCTCCATCATTCAACTTCTTTCTCTATGTCCATTTTTGCTCTATCTCCCTCTATATATCTATCTCTCCATATCACACTCTCTCTCTTATTATTTCTAATTCTCCCTCATTCTCCCTCTTGCTCTCCCTCTCTCCCACCATCTCTCCCTCACTCACTCTCTCTCTCTCTCTCCCTCTCTCACTATTTCTAATTCTCCATCATTCTTCTTCTTTCTCTATCTACCTTTTTTTCTCTCCCTCTTCTCTCTCTCTCACTCTATTATTATTTCTCATTCTCCACCATTCTCTTCTTGCTCTCTCTCTCTCTCTCTCTCTATCTCTCTCTCTCTCCCTCCATCATTATTTCTAATTCTCCATCATTCTCCTTCTTTCTCTATCTCCCTCTTTCTATCTTTCTCCTCTCTCTCTCTCATTATTTCTCATTCTCCTTCTCGCTCTCTATCCCTCTCTCTCCTCTCTCTTTCTCTCTCATTATTTTTAATTCTCCATCATTGTCCCTCTCTCTCTATCTCTCTCTCTCATTATTTCTAATTCTCCATCACTTTCCCTCTTGCTCTCTCTCTCTGTCTCTCATTATTTGTAATTCTCCATCAATCTCCCTCTTGCTCTCTCTCCCCCCTCTCTCTCCCCCCTCTCTCTCTCTCACTATTTCTAATTCTCCATCATTCTCCCTCTTGCTCTCTCTCTCCCTCTCTCCTCTCTCTATCTATCTCTCTCTCTCTCTCTCATTATTTGGTCTAGGGGAAAGTGTGACATGTCCTGTTGGATGCCAGGTGGATGAGGACATTGATCATATTACAACTGGGTGTAGACAGTTGAGAAACGTCCTGGATATCTTGGATAAATGGGGGTTTGTAACTCCTCGATTTTCCTCCTTTAAGGAGCTACAGGATTCGTTGGAGCTTTATGCTGAGGCTAAGAACAGTTGGGTGTTAATTTACTGTTTTGCTACATATCATAGCTGGGTTAACAGAAATTCCATTAAGCACGGTAAAGGCTGCTATACACCTTCGGTTATGGCAGCTCATATCTTGGGTTCTCTCAATCAGGATTTGTTTTCTTCTTGCCTGAAGCAAGTGGATACTACTCAATCCATTGGATTGTTTAATCTTTCTTCTTGGTGTCCTCCCCCTACAGGTTGGTTGAAAATAAATGTGGATGGTGCGCTTCTTAGATCGAATGCTGGAGGAATTGGCATTGTTATCCGGGATAGCCTTGGTACACTTGTTGTTGCAGCCGGTTGGAGCATCACTCATTGGGATAGCACTCAGGTGGAGCTGATTGCTTTTTACTATATAGAAAAACTTTTGCTTGATTGGATGTTTGAAATGGATGGTGTTATTATTGAAGGGGATAATGCTAGTGTTATCCAACATATGCAACAGTTCAAAGCTAAGGAACTTTGGAATAAGCAGCCGATAGATGTTGAGAGGCTGAATTGGTTAAGGTCTTTTCACAAAGTTTTATTTCTGCATTCTTACAGGAAATTCAACAGAGCAGCTCACTTTTGTGCTCAGAGGGCTATAGAGGATCCTTTTATTTGGTTTTCAGGAGATAGGAATAATCCTTGTATTCCTCAAGAGTTTTTCCATATTCTTGAGGAAGATAGTTGCTTTTCTTCTTTTGTTTAGAGGCTGTTTGGCCTTTTTTTACTTTATACTTGTTTGTAATAGCTTTTAGTTGAATGCAATATAAGCAGATCTTAAGCTCTCTCTCATTATTTCTAATTCTCCATCATTCTCCCTCTTTCTCTCTCTCTCCCTCTCTCCTCTCTCTCTCTCCCTCTCCCTCTCTAACTATTTCTAATTCTCCTTCATTCTCCTTCTTTCTATATGGCCCTCTTTCTCTCTCTGTCTCCTCTCTCTCTCTCTCATTATTTCTAATTCTCCATCATTCTCCCTCTTGCTCCCTCTCTCTCTCTCTCTCTCCCATCTCTCATTATTTTTAATTCTCCTTTTTGCTCTATCTCCCGCTATATCTCCCTTTCTCCCTCTCCCTCTCTCTCTTTCTTTCTTTCTCTCATTATTTCTAATTCTCCATCATTCTCCCTCTTGCTCTCTCTCTATCTCTCATTATTTCAAATTCTCCATCATTCTCCCTCTCTCTCTCTCTCTCTCATTATTTCTAATTCATCATCATTCTCCCTCTTGCTCTCTCTCTCACCCTCTCTCCTCTCTCTCTCTCTCTCATTATTTCTAATTCACCATCATTCTCCCTCTTGCTCTCTCTCTCACCCTCTCTCCTCTCTTTCTCTCTCATTATTTCTAATTCTCCATCATTCTCCCTCTTGCTCTCTCTCTCTCTCCCTCTCTCCTCTCTCTCTCTCTCCCTCACCCTCTCTAACTATCTCTAATTCTCCTTCTTTCTATATGGCCCTCTTTCTCTCTCTCTCTCCTCTCTCTCTCTCATTATTTCTAATTCTCCATCATTCTCCCTCTTGCTCTCTCTCTCCCTCTCTCTCTCTCTCTCTCTCTCTCTCTCTCTCTCTCTCTCTCCCATCTCTCATTATTTCTAATTCTCCTTTTTGCTCTATCTCCCTCTATATCTCTCTTTCTCCCTCTCTTTCGCTCTCTCTTTCTCTCTTTCTCTCATTATTTCAAATTCTCCATCATTCTCCCTCTTGCTCTCTCTCTCTGTCTCTCATTATTTCAAATTCTCCATCATTCTCCCTCTTTCTCTCTCTCCCTCTCTCTCTCTCTCATTATTTCTAATTCACCATCATTCTCCCTCTTGCTCTCTCTCTCACCCTCTCTCCTTTCTCTCTCTCTCTCTCATTATTTCTAATTCTCCATCATTCTCCCTCTTGCTCTCTCTCCCTCTCTCCTCTCTCTCTCTCTCTCCCTCCCTCTTTCACTATTTCTAATTCTCCATCATTCTCCTTCTTTCTCTATGTCCCTCTTTCTTTCTCTCTCTCATTATTTCTAATTCTCCATCATTCTCCCTCTTACTCTCTCTCTCTCTGTCTCTCATTATTTCTAATTCCCCATCATTCTCCCTCTTGCTCTCTCTCTCCCCCCCTCTCTCTCTCATTATTTCTAATTCTCCATCATTCTCCCTCTTGCTCTCTCTCTCTCTTTGTCTCTCATTATTTCTAATTCTCCATCATTCTCCCTCTTGCTCTCTCTCTCTCTCTCTCTCTCTCTCTCCCATCTCTCATTATTTCTAATTTTCCTTTTTGCTCTATATCTCTCTCTCCTCTCTCTCTCTCTCTCTCTCTCTCTCTCTCTCTCTCTCTCTCTCTCTCTCTCTCTCTCTCTCTCTCCCTCCCTCCCTCTCTCGCTCTCTCTCTCATTATTTCTAATTGTCCATCATTTTCCTTTTGCTCTAACTCCCTCTTTCCGTCTCTCTCTCTTGCTCTCTCTTGCTCTCTCTCTACTCTCTCTCTCATTATCTCTCATTCTCTATCATTCTCCCTCTTGCTCTCTCTCCCTCTCTTCCTCTTTCTCCTCCCCCTCTCTTCTCTCTCTCTCTCTCTCTCTCTCTCTCTCTCTCTCTCTTTATCTATCTCTCTCTCCCCCTCCTTATTTCTAGTTCTCCATCATTCTCCTTCTTGCTCAATCTCCCTCTATCTCTCTCCTCTCTCTCTGTCTCTCGAATTCTCTCTCTGATCTCTCTCTCTCGGTCTGAGGCGATTTTTTCCTCCTGTAGAGGGGATCTCACTGCCGCGTCTTGGTTGGTGGTGTTATTGGGTTATGGTGGGGGGTGGCCGTCGGTCACCCTCCCGTCATCCCACGAGAAGCGGTGGAGGTAGGGGATCTGATGGTGGGAGTAGTTGGATCGCTAGAGGTGCTAAGCTTGATGGGGGGAGGAATGTGATGGAAGGGAGTGTTTCGGGAGCTGAGAATGTTGCTGGTAGATGGAGAAGTGTTGCTGTTGGAGGGATTAGTGAGAGGAGATTTTCATTTTCGGGATCTGGTGGGTTAGCCGACATTGGGGCGGAAGGGAATCGCTTCGTTTCCGTTCAGTCTCCGGTTTTGGGGAATGCTATTGGTCAGGATGCGGCATCCAATGAGGAGTTGGACATTGAGCTGAATACTGAGGGCTTTGAGATGGTGGATCGGGATATGTCATTACAGGATTCATCAGATCTGGATGAAGTCATGGAGATTCTGGGCGGCTATGATGATGTGGATGCTACAGGAGTGGCTGTAAAACGGAGTGGTTCTCTGTTTGAGGAGGAGGCTGCTGTTTTGGGAGGTAATGCTACGGTCAATCCCAATGTGTTGATTGATCAAGTTGAATCTTCGAACCTGAAGGAGACGAACATTGCGGCTGCTGTTCTGGGATTGGACGGGAACACTGCTTCTGATTTGCTGAAGAAAGAGCTAATGGATTTGGAGGAGAGTATGATGACTTCTTCCAAGGAACAGATTGAGGTGAGTAAAATCTTACACAACCCAATATATGAACCTGAAAGCATTCAGTTTACATTTGGAGGTTTGGGACGTATTGGAGATTTGAGTCGTTTTGTCCTGGATGATCGGGGGAAGGTTAATGGTAATCTTCAGAAGTCTGATGTGGTTTTTGGTCTCTCTGATGCTTTGGTTGAGGACAAGATTGGTAGTATGTCGTTGAAGGGGAAAGATATTAGTTCAGGTTGTAGTGATCCCATTATTGTTCATGGACGAGCTTCAGATGCTTGTGATTTTGTCTATTTGGAGAAGTTTCCTTCACAGCAGGTGCGGCTGGATCCTGGGCTCTCTAGCTCGGTCAAGAGAGAGGCTGATGGCAAGGAGGCTAATTCAAATGCTTGGAAGAAGCCCTCGCCAATTAAATTGAGTTTAGATGAAGATGCAGGTAGGTTTCTACGGGAGGATGGTTTAGTGAGATTGGACTTGGACAAGGCCAGAGGTAATATTCAAAAACTGAACAGAGCTCTAGTTGGCAGTCTGTTGGGTCGTCGTCTTCCTTTTTGGGTGGTTCAGAATGAGCTCCAACGTAAGTGGGGGCATCTTGGGCTTACGAAGGTCACGCCTATGGGTTCAGATTATTTTTTATGTTGGTTTGAGAACATGGAGGCAAGGAATCATGTGCTGATTGGAGGGCCTTGGTATATTGCTGGGCAGATCATTGGTATTGATCAATGGATAACCGGTTTGTCTGCTAAATCTTTGAAGGGGTTCACATCTCCGGTTTGGATTAGGCTTCCAAACTTGCCTTTGGAGTATTGGGATGAGTCAAATTTAGCTAGAATGGCTGCGGCCATTGGAGAACCTTTGTTTATGGATGACCAAACAAATTCATGGAATAGATGCACTTTTGCTCGTATTTGTGTGAGGTTAGGTTTATCTAAAAGATTGCCAAAAGGTATTTGGGCGAATGGCTTTAGAGGGGCGTTCTTCCAACCAATTGAGTATGAAGGGATTCCTTTGATATGTTTGAAATGTGGCAAAGTTGGACACAAAGCAGATTTGTGTAAGGAGGTTTGTTGTCAGCCTAGGCAGCAGGATGTGAAGGCTATGCAGGATCAGAAAATTTCCGATTCTACTGTTAAGGGGACGGGTACTGATGTTGATCCGACAATGATTGGTATGGTTGGCTTGGGTAACGGTAGTGGTAATGTTTCTAGCTTGGAAAAAGGGAAATTAAAAGAAGTAGGGGGCTCATCTTTGGTTCAAACTATGGTTGTGGACACTGACTATGGTGAATGGAAGGTTGTAACTAGGAGAAGACGTTCAAATAATTCAAGAGTGGGACCAAGATAGGTTAATAGTTCTAGACCTGTTTTGCAGAATGTGGGTAACAAGGCTGTTTGGAAAGAAGTTCACAAAGCTCAGGAATCTATCAAAGATACTGAGATAGAGGAGGAAATCTCGGTGGAGGTTATGGGTGGAGAATCTGGAATGCCAGTTGGGGTGGATAAGTCTTGTCTGCAGGAGGTTGAGACCACGATCTTGAGTAGAATGTCGGTTGATGAGGCCTCGGGTGAGAAGAGCTTGAATCTAGGTAATTCATTGCAATCCGTTACTCATAAAACAGGGAAATTTAAAAACTGGAAGGATCCAGCTGCTGTAAATTCTCCTTCCCAAATATTGGTTCCAAAAGCCTTAAAGTTCTCGGTTGGTAGTTCTGCAAAGGTGGCGAAACCGGTGAAGCGTTTGAGCAGAAGTTCTAAGGTTTCTCTTGCTAAAGAATTGGTAAAATTAAGTTCTTTGAAGAAGCTTCCTCGTACTAGGAGGAATAAGGTATTGGGGGAAGATGTGGTGGATACTTCTTTAGATAAATTGGTTAATGTGATTGAGAATTCAGGCTTTAAATAGGATAGAGATGCTGATATGGGAGGGATGGCTTCCTACCGAGACTATACTGATGTTAGTAATGATATAAGCAGCGGGGACGCTTCCCCTTTGGTTGATAATGTTTAATCTCTTATGCTGGAATTGTAGAGGTGCTCGTAAGAAGGAGACGGGTAATTATTTACGACACCTCATTGGAGAGCATGATTTGAGTTTCATTGGGTTGCTTGAGACCAAGATGGATGTTTTTACTAGGAAGGACATTGACAAGTTGGCGGGTCGCAATTGGGACTTTGCTTTCCAGCCGGCTATGGGTAGATCAGGGGGGATTCTGGTTTTGTGGAAAAATAATGTGGCTTCTTTTCAGATTATTTTTCAATCCCATCAATGTATTGTGGGTAAGTTACAGGTGGCTCATGGTATTGAGTGGGAGGTAGCGGTGGTGTATGCCAACAAGGATAGGTATACCAGAAGAGAAGTTTGGGAGGATATATCTAGGAATCATGTAAGTGATGCTCCGCTCTTGGTTGGAGGAGATTTCAACTGCATTGTGGCCCAAGATGAAAAGAAGGGAGGCAAGGCCTTCCATTATTCTTTGGCGGCAAGGGAAATGGAGGAATTTATGGGGATGAATGATTTATTGGACCCGGGGTTCTCTGGTCCTGCATTTACATGGACCAATAATAAGGATGATAGAAGCAGAATTTTTTCAAGGTTGGATAGCTTTCTTATTAGCTCTTCTATTCTTGATTCTTTTCAAGGTTTGAAAGTGCGACACCTCACTAGATTGGCTTCAGATCACTGCCCAATCTTATGTAATATTAATGGGGAGGTGAGAAGGGCTTATTCACATTGGATCAAATTTGAAGATATTTGGGCTAGCTATCCTAAAGCTTGGCAGTTGGTTTGTGAGAAGTGGAAAGTGCAGGATATGGGGAATGAGGTTTCTAAGCTTCATAAGAAATGCCAAAGAACTCTTAAAGCACTTTTCTTTTGGAGCAAGAATAAAATTAAAATGCTCAATCAGTTGAAGGAGGAACTTGATGGAGAGATTAAAGCTTTACCGGAGATTGAATGTATGCCGTGTGGATTAAATGAGGTTCAAACCGAAGCTTTAAGGTATAAAGTGCAGCTTTTAAATGGGACCCTTGCTCGTATTATGAATTGGTGGAAACAACGGGCTAAAGTAAAATGGATAGAGGAAGGTGATGGGAACACGCACTTTTTTCATTCCATGGCATCGGCTAGGAGGAGATCGAATTGTATTGATTCATTGAAATTGCCTGATGGAGCTAGTATTTCGGAGGAGGAGGGTATTTCAAGATTTATCTTTAGGTTTTTTGATCAAAAATGGCGGGGAAGTTCTATTTCACTCGTTGGCTGGCCCTCGTTGGAGACTCATAGAAGTCTTATGACTCAATTTGCTGAAGCATTGGAATGTGATGTCACTAGGGAGGAAATTTGGCATGTGGTGTGTTATTTGGGACATAACAAAGCACCGGGACGTGATGGGGTTACTGCCTCGTTTTTCAAATTTTTTTGGGAGATTGTGGGAGAACAGGTAACCAATGCTTGTTTAGATTTCTTTGCTACAGGTTGTACGGATCCTTGTTGGAAAGAAACGGTGGTGGTTTTGATACCCAAAGTCAAGAATCCAGATCATCCATCCAAGTTTAGACCGATCAGCCTTTGCCAAACTATTTATAAGATTGTTGCTAAAGTTTTGGTGAACAGGATTAAAGGAGTTCTTCCAAAGTTAATTTCAGAGGAGCAAGCCGCTTTTGTTCCGGGACGTTCTATCTCCAACCACTGTTTATTGGGACAAGAAGTAATGAACAAATTCAGAATTTCTAAATCGGCCAAAGGGTTCTTGGCGGTGAAAGTGGACATGGAACAGGCATATGATAAGATGAGTTGGGAGACACTTGAGATTGTAATGAGGCAAATGGGTTTTCCTTACAGATTTTGCATATGGGTGTTAAATTGTGTTAAAGCTCCTAAGTTTTCTATTCTAGTTAATGGGAAGCTTACTGAATGGATTACTGCATACTGTGGGTTCCGACAAGGGTGTCCATTAACGCCCTATTTGTTCATTCTTTGCTCTGAACTGCTGTCATTACATGTCCATCAAAACTTTAAGAAGTTGGGCGTGCCTATCAGTGGTGGGGGACCTCCTGTCTCCCATCTTCTTTATGCTGATGATATTTTAATTTTTGCATGTGCCTCCATTCCCAATGTTAAGAAGGTTAAATCAATTTTGGAGGACTATTGTTCATGGACTGGCCAAAGAGTTAATCAAAGCAAGTCTGTTATTTTATTTAGCAAGATGACGTCTTCCTCTACAAAGGCTCGGCTTGCTAGGCTTCTTGGTTTTCGAAAGGTGGAGGAAATGGAGTATTTGGGTATTAAACTTACTTTGAGGAGGCTGAAGAAACAGGATTATGCTCCTTTGTTACAGAAAGCTCGGTCCTTTACTCTAGCATGGGGTATTAGACATCTTTCCTTAGCGGGAAGGGTTACCTTAATTAATTCTGTTTTGCTCCCTTTATCAGTATATATGATGGTTCATACTTCTGTTCCAAAGGATGTTTTAAAGGATATAGAAAGGCTGTGTCGTAGTTTTCTTTGGGACAAGGACTCTAGTCAAAGAAGCCTACACTATGCTTCATGGGAAAGTATTACTAGACCAAGACGTATGGGTGGACTTGGTTTTCATTCTAGTGAGAATTGGATTGGGCCGTTACGTGCTCGTATTACTTGGGATTACATTAGCAAGCCTTCAGGTCTTTTCCAGAGGTGTTTGAGACAGAAATATGGAGATTGGCCGTGGGATCAGGAAACTAGGCGTGGAGATTCAATTGGCTGGAAGATCATCTGTGATGGTGCTAGCAGCTTAAGCGGATGTGTTCGCTGGAAGATTCATAATGGCAAGGATATCAATGTGTTGGATCATGTTTGGATTTTGGATAGGCCTATTTTATCATGGCCCACGTTTTGTGACATTGAAGCAATTGAGTTTTTGAAGGTAGCTGACTTCATTATGGTGGGGAATGTATGGAATAGGCCGAAACTTCTTACTTGCTTTGGTAAACTGCTTGTTGACAGGATTTGTAATATTTCTTTGTGTAATGGGATAAGTTCTGACGCACTGGAGCTTATGAAATGTCCTTTAAGTTCTACGATTTCAGCTGTTGCGTAGAACAGTCATTTCCTTATTGAGAATGATCCTGTGTGCACCATTCTTAAGTTTGGGTTGAGGCCGCGGGAGAGGTTATTCTGGTGGAGGATTTACAAAGGTATTATTCCAACAAATTGCTGGTTGGCTGCACATGGCCTAGGGAATGGTGTAAGTTGTCCTGTTGGATGCCAAGAGAATGAGAGACTATTGATCATATAACTACTAAGTGCAAGCAGTTACGGGATATTTTAGAAATTCTGGATGGATGGGGTTTTGTAACCCCTCGTTTCTCTTCATTTAAGGAGCTGCAGCATTCTTTGGAGTTGCAAGTTCATGTTAAGGACAGCTGGGTGATGCTTTACTGCTATGCCACTTATCAGAGCTAGGTAAATAGGAATTCCATTAAGCATGGTAAGAACTGCTGAACACCGGTTGTCATGGCTGCGAACATTTTGGGAGCTGTTAATCAGATTGGTTTTTCTTCCCGCTTGGAGCAATGGGTCACCACCCAATCCTTTGGATTGTTTACTCCTTCCTCTTGGTGTCCTCCCCCTACAAGTTGGCTGAAAATAAATGTGGATGGAGCTCTTCTTAGATTCAATGCTGGTGGTATTGGCATAGTGATACGAGATAGCCTTGGAAAGTTGGTTGTTGCATCCGGGTGGAGCATTCTCCATTGGGATAGAACACAGGTAGAATTGATGGCTATTAATTATATAGGCAAGCTTATTCTTGATTGGATGCTCGATCTAGATGGGATTATTATTGAGGGGGATAATGTTAGTGTGATTCAATATATGCAAAAGTTCAAACTCAGGGAGCTTTGGAATCAACAGCCAGAAGATGGTAATAAGCTAAATTGGATAAAGTCTTTCCAAAAAGTTCTATTTGTGCATACTTATAGGAAGTTCAACAAAGCGGCACATTTTTGTGCTCAAACGACAAACGATGGTTCCTTTGTTTGGGATATAGGAGATAGTAACAATTGGTGTATTCCTCAAGAATTTCTAAGCATTCTTGAGGATGATAGTAGCTTTTAGTTTTTTATTCTGTTTAAGGGACGGTTGCCTTTTTGTTTTGGATTACTAGTTTGTAATAGTTTGTTTTAGATGAATGCAAATGCAAAGTTCAGCTCTCTCTCTCTCTCTCCCTCTCTCATGATTTCTAATTCTCCATCATTCTCCTTCTATCTCTCTCTCTCTCTCTCTCTCTCTCTCTCTCTCTCTCTCTCTCTCTCTCTCTCTCTCTCTCTCTCTCTCCCTCCCTCCCTCCCTCTCTCAGGATTTCTAATTCTCCATCATTCTCCTTCTCTCTCTCTCTCTCCCTCTCTCTCTCTCTCACCCCCTCTCTCTCCCGCTCTCTCATTATTTCTAGTTCTCCATCATTCTCCTTCTTGCTGTTTCTCCCTCACTCTTTCTCTCTCTGTCTCTCGCTCTCTCTCATTATTTATAATTCTCCTTTTTGCTTATATCTCTCTTTCTCCCACTCCCTCCCTATCTCTCTCTCTCCCTCTCTCTCTCCTCTCTCTCTCTCTCATTATTTCTTATTCACCATCATTCTCCCTCTTGCTTCATTTCCCTCCCTCTCTCGCTCTCTCTCTCATTATTTCTAATTGTCCATCATTTTCCTTTTGCTCTAACTCCCTCTTTCCGTCTCTCTCTCTTGCTCTCTCTTTCTCTCTCTCTCTCTCTCTCTCTCTCTCTCTCTCTCTCTCTCCCCTCTCTCTCATTATTTCTAATTCTCCATCATTCTCTCTCTCTCTCATTATTTCTTATTCTCCATCATTCTCCCTTTTGATCTCTCTCTCTCGCACATTATTTCTAATTCTCCATCATTCACCCTCTCCTCAATCTCCCTATTTCTCTCTCTTGCTCTATCTCTATCTCCCTCCCTCTCTTATTATTTCTAATTCTCCATCATTCTCCCTCTCTCTGTCTCTCCTCTCTCATTATTTCAAATTCTCCATCATTCTCCCTCTATCTCTATCTCCCTCCCTTCCCTCCCTCGCTATTTTTTTCTAACTCTCCATAATTCTCCCTCTTTCTCTCTCTCTCTCTCTCTCTCTCTCTCTCTCTCTCTTTGTCTCTCTCTCACACACACATTATTTCTAATTTTCCATCATTCTCCCTCTTCCTCTATCTCCCTCTTTCTCCCCTCTCACATTATTTCTAATTATCCATCATCTCCATCTTGCTCAATCTCCCTCTATCTGTCTCTCTCTTTCTCTATCTCTCTCTCCCTCCCTTTCTCTCCCTCTCTATTTTTTTCTAATTCTCCATCATTCTCCCTCTCTCTCTCTCTCTCTCTTACTCTCTCTCTCTTTCTCTATCTCTCTCTCCCTCCCTATCTCTCCCTCTCTATTTTTTTCTAATTCTCCATCGTTCTCCCTCTTTCTCTCTCTCTCTCTCTTACTCTCTCTCTCTCACGCATTATTTCTAATTTTCCATCATTCTCCCTCTTGCTTTATCTCCCTCTTTCTCCCCCCTCTCTCATTATTTCTAATTCTCCATCATTCTCCCTCTTGCTCTATCTGCCTCTCTCGCTCTCTCTCTCTCTCTCTCCCTCCTTATTGCTCTATCTCTTTCTCTATCCCTCTAGCTCGCTCTCTCTCTCTTTCTCTCTCTCTCTCTCTCATTTTTTCAAATTCTCCATTATTATCCCTCTTGCTATATATCTCTCTCTCCACCCCTCCCTCTTTCATTATTTCTACTTCTCCATCTTTCTCCCTCTTGCTCTCTCTATCTCTCTCTCTCTCTCTCTCTCTCTCTCACTCTCTCTCATTTTTTTCAAATTCTCCATCATTCTCTCTCTCTCTCTAACATTATTTCTAATTCTCCACACTTCTCCCTCTTGCTCTATCTCCCTCTTTCACTCTCTCTCTCTTGCTCTTTTTCTCCCTCTTGCTCTATCTCTGTCCCCTCTTGCTCTCTCTCTCTCATTATTTCTTGTTGGCGGGAGGAATGTTGCTGTAGGGAGTAGGTCGGGTGATGGAGTTGTCATTGGTGGAGGGAGTAGTGGTGAAAGGAGGTTTTCTTTTGGTGGATCGGGAGGTTTGGCAGATATTGGAGCTGAGGGGAGGCGTATGGTTTACACCCGGTCTCCTGTTAAGGCTGGGGGTACTAGATCTATAGAGTCGAAGAAGGCAGCTGGTCAAGTGGCGATATCCAGTGAGGAGCTGGATATTCAATCAGTTATGGAGGGCTTTGAGATGGGTGATCAGGATATGTCGCTGCAGGACTCATCGGATTTGGATGAGGTTATGGAAATCCTGGGAGGATGTGAGGATGTGGATTCTATTATGGAGGTTATAGAACGAAATGGAGTTCAGTATTTGACGGAGGGAGACAATGCGGTTGATGTTCCAGGAAGTAATGGATTTATTGGGGCCGAGCTTGGAAAGGATGAATCGACAGATTCTGATATGAAAGTAAAGGCTGAATCCATGGAACGGATTGAGGTGAGTAGAATCTTACATAATCCGGTGTTTGAACCTGATAAAATTCAGTTTACTTTTGGAGGTTTGGGTAGAATTGGAGATCTGGGTAATGTACCATTGTGTATGAAAGATCAGGAAACCTGTATGAATGTTGATTTTAGCTTGAAAAAGGCGCAAGTTGATTTTGGTATCCTTGGGAAGTTAGCCGAGGATAAGAGTGGCTGTCGACAGGTGAAGGAAGAAGTAGTAAGTTCTGCACGCATTGACAATTGCAATGAGCAGGGTCAAGCACCAGATATTTGTAGAAATGCCTCAATGGAGGATTTCTCCTCAAAGCAGCTGCGGAAGGATTCTGGTTCGTCTGTGTCGATTAAGAAGGAGTTTGAGAGTAAGGGGGCTGCTTCTAATGTTTGGAAGAAGCCATTGCCAATCAAATTGAATTTGACTAATGATGTAAAAAGCTTCTTGGGTGAAGATGGATTGGTAAGACTGGATTTGGAAAAGGCTAGAGGGAACATCCAAAGGCTGAACAGAACACTTGTTGGTAGCTTATTGGGTCGGCGTCTTCCATTCTGGGTGGTACAGAATGAGCTTCAGCGAAAATGGGGACATCTCGGACTTACACAAGTCACACCGATGGGTTCAGATTGTTTTCTCTGTTGGTTTGAAAACATGGAGGCACGGAACAATGTCCTGATTGGGGGGCCATGGTACATTGCGGGGCAGATTATTGGAATTGAGCAATGGACTTCTGGTTTATCATCCAAATCTTTGAGAGGGTTTACTTCTCCGGTTTGGGTGAGGCTTCCAAATTTGTCTTTGGAGTATTGGGATGAGTCCAATTTAGCTAGGTTGGCTGCGGGCATCGGAGAACCTCTATTTATGGATGATCAAACGAACTCTTGGAGTAGGTGCGCTTTTGCACGTATATGTGTGAGGCTGGATCTATCAAAAAGGTTGCCTAAGGGTATTTGGGCACAAGGATTGGGAGGGGCATTTTTCCAACCAATTGAATACGAAGGAATACCTTTGATTTGTTTGAAGTGCGGCAGAGTTGGACATAAAGCTGAGGTATGTAAAGAGATCTGTAGTATTTCAAAACAACAGAACTTGAAGGCTGGAGTTGGGCTTGATACTGATGGTCAGGAACAATTCACTCCAGCTGGAGTTGGGTTTGGTACTGATGTTGGCTCGGTGGCTAATGGCTGTCCGGCAAGTGCTTCTCAGAATCAGTCTTCGGTTGGAGATTTGGATTATGGGGAGTGGACTGTTGTGATCAGGAGAAGACGTCCTATTAATTCAAGAAATGGAAATAGATCACAAACAATTAGTAAGCCTGTTTCTCAAGGTGTGACTAATAAGGCTGTTTGGAGAGAAGTACCTAAAACTCAGGTTACTAATAATGAAAATAAGCTGAAGGATAAGCTTTCTGATGAAAATCTGGGTGGAGGAATAGGGGATCAATCCCGTTTACCTGGTGCTGAGGTTAAGAATTTGGGTAAGATGCCAGTTGATGATGTCCGGTCTGGGAACAGCAAGATGTTGGAAGATTCTCTGGAATCTGCTTCGCTTAGTTATAGGAAGCTGGAGAACTGGAAGAAACCTGGTATGTTGAAGTCTCCATCCCAGATTTTGGTTCCTAAAGTACTGAAGTTCTCAGATGGCAAATCTGGTAATGCGGGTGTGGTGAAACCTGTGAGAAGGCTGAATCGAAACTCAAAGATCTCTCTGGCTAAGGAATTGACGCAGATCTGTTCTTTGAAGAAATTACCTCGTATTAAGAGGAATAGAGTAATGGGTAAGGATTTGGGGGACCATTCTATTGAAAGGTTGGTTAATGTAATTGATAATTCAGATTGCAGGCAGGATGTGGATGCTGATATGGGTGGATTGGTTTCCCTTAAGAGCGCGGGGACGCTTCCCCATTGGTGGATCATGTTTAGTATTTTATGTTGGAATTGTAGAGGTGCTCGTAAGAAGGAGACGGGTAACTACTTACGACACCTCATTGGGGAACATGATGTTAGTCTTATTGGGTTACTTGAGACAAAGATGGAATCGTTCTCTAGGAGAGATATTGATAAGCTTGCGGGTCGGGAGTGGGACTTCGCTTTCCAGCCGGCTTATGGCAGATCTGGTGGTATATTGATTCTCTGGAAGAGTAATGTTGCCTCATTTGTTATTAATTTTCAAACCAGCCAGTGTATTATGGGAAGGTTTAAATTAGTTAATTCTGTTGATTGGGAGGTTGCAATTGTGTATGCTAATAAGGATAGACACAAAAGGAGGGAGGTTTGGGATGATATCTCTAAAGCTCATTCATCTGGATCTCCTCTTTTGGTTGGGGGGATTTTACTGTATTCTTTCTAAGGAGGATAAGAAAGGTGGGAAGGCTTTTCTTTATTCGTTGGCTGCTAGTGAAATGGAGGAGTTCATGGCTGCTAATGATTTATTGGACCCGGGTTTTTCTGGCCCTGCCTTTACCTGGACGAATAATAAGGATGCTAGAAGCAGAATCTATTCAAGGTTGGACCGGTTCCTTATCAGTTCTTCGATTCTGGATTCTTTTCAAGGTTTGAAAGTTCGGCACCTTACTAGGTTGGCATCTGATCATTGCCCAATTTTGTGTAATATCCAAGAGGGCTTCAAAAGAGTGTATTCTCATTGGATTAAGTTTGAAGACGTATGGGCTAGTTACCCGAAGGCTTCGCAGTTAGTGTGGGAGAAATGGAAAGTGGAAGATTTGGGGAATGAAGCGTCCCA